>VDFB02154420.1:0-41168 GCA_007258455.2 Sequoia sempervirens | reverse complement strand
TTGTAGTATGTTTTGTGCAATGTAATCAGCGATATGAATATAACCAACAAAAATCTATTTTCTATAATTCATGGATTGAACTCTGTATTTTATTTGCTCTCAATGTCTGTATGCTATGGAAATGCCATTACATTTTTAAAATAAGTAGTTTCTTACTATTTTTTATGGTTTTTTGTTTTTCTACCAAAAAACCCTAGTTTTTCTACCAAAAAACCCTAGTTTTTCTACCAAAAAACAATATTTTGAAAAAAATCAACTAAAAATAAACAAATCTAATTGAAAATTGATAAAAAATAAAGAACTTTACCTGTTAGAGATGCAGTCCAAATCGGATATCGGATTTCGCTGTCCACTGTGCGCTCGCCGCCGATGAGCCAAAAATAAATGAGAATGTGTTGGTCGCGGGCCTTTTTTAGTATATATAATTCAAAAAAATCGGATATCTGATTTGGATCGGATATCCGATTCCTAGAACTAACTTTCCCTTTTGTCTTGGTCGGAATGAGTGGTTTTTTTATATAGTTCAACAAAATCGGATATCCGATCCAAATCGGATATCCGATTCCTAAAACTAAGTTTTCCCTCTGCCTCGGTAGTCACCCCAGCTCCAAAAAGTCAACTCACCATTTTTGCGTTTTTGAGTTGTAGAAACACGTATTTTTTTCTCCATTGCCACTTTTTGGCATACCATGATCCTGCACATGCCATGTTCTCTCCTTGTTTCATGCAAACTGGGATGATCGAACTACAAATGTACTTCATTGCTATTATTTATCTTTAGAGGGTTTGCCTCTCCACTTCGAAAGGAGGGAACAACCCAAGTGGTAATGAGCTAAAGCCAAACTCTTTTGAACCGCTATATAAATGTGTGGTTGCAATGAAAATTGTGATGAACGGGAAGTGATACATGATAGCTCTCCCCTAGTATCTTTATGATGCGAAAATCCCTTGTTTTAAGGGTTGGGAGACCTCTCAAGGGAGTTTATCATAGTATCCCCTGAACCAAAATCCCTTATTATGAACCATTGTTTAGAATCCAAAAATCCTTAATACTTTTTGGTGCAAGAACAGTCGTTTTGAAGCCGCCCCACATTTGTACTATTCATTGTTGAAACATAAAAATCCTTAGGATCTTAGGATCTTTAGGATTTTGAGATTTGGTGGTCCCGAGAAGTGTGTGTCGTGGAGGGGAGCCAGTGTCACGAAATCTCTAACTATTTGCAATGTCTTAGTGTTTGGAGAAATCTGAGTGGGGACTCAACAAGTATGGCCATTTCATCCTAGGATAATAAAAGATTGTGAGTTAGTTTAATACATTGCTTGGTTTCAAAACATTACAAAAATAAACATTCACTATTTTCCTCAAAATTTAAACACTTTGGCTTAAATATGGATGCCTCTTGAATTAGCCTTGATATTACTACTTGTCCTAAGGATTTCTATCTTTAGATATTTCTAAATATCTTGACTTATATCTCAATCCATATTTTCCAAAGACAACATAGGCAATTATGACTTCAACCTCATGATTCTCACAAAATGGACATTGTGAAAGTTATGATGTTTTTGACATAAACATTTAGTTTGAAAAATTTAATCAAAACAAGTATTTGTGGTAAAAGAAACTCATTAAGCAAGATAAATTGACAAATTGAATCCCACATGACCATTTGGCAACCGACCGTGCTAGTTGAACAACCCGACCTTACGCCCGCTATCATACAAGGAAAACATTGCAAACATTGAGTCCAAAACCATTGAGTTCTATTGTCCAAATCATTGAGTTCCATTATCCAAAATCATTGAGTTTCACTTTACCAAAATCATTGGGTCCTATTTCCAAAATCATTTGAGTCCTATTTTACCAAAATCATTGAGTTCTTGGAGTATTATCACCTTAGAGGTATAACATGTTTCTCATCACCTTGGTCTTGCAAAATAAAGGTTCACTCTAGGTAAAATTGGGTCAAACATTTCATCCATCCTTCATCATATTTTCATCCTTCACTTCATCAAACTTTGCAAAATTTTGAACACACCAACACTTTGTAACTTAAACATCAATCAACCAAACACTAACTTAGCTACTTTGTATGTGAAATGAACCATTTTCCATGCATTTGGTTAAGTTAGTTATCATCTTTGAACTAGCTTATCTTGAAGGTCACGAGTCTGCCCTAAAGATTTCCAAGTTCATAAACATCCTTTATCCAACATCAAACATCAAAATCTTAAGTCAAAAGTGTTGTCCCAAAACATTTGCAAAGATTACTTCCCACATCACCCATATTTTCATCACCCATTATCACCATTGCTTCAAAAAGACCTAGAGTGTCCCTTTTACCTACATTTGAGTCAACTAGAGAGTTCAAACATTACAAATATCAACATAACTATCCCATAGGTGACTCAAAATTTATGGTAAAGACAAGATCACAACACAAGAGAATCATGGGGAAAACCAAAGTCACATTCACCTCAAGTGATCCCAATCCTCAAGAATTTGATCCAAGAAGTAAAGTTACCCCGTCACAACAACCCTCGTCTCCATCAGGGTCGTATGAGATAGAAGATGTCACTGACAATCCATTTGGATTTACTAGGGAAGAAATCATGGAACATCAAGCCTTAGAAAATGTGGCTCCAATTTCCCCATTTTTTGTTGCATAATCATTGACACAATGCTTGACTTCATCTATGATTCAACCAAATCCATCCCTTGTGCCAAGTCAACCCTTAACATCTAGTCTTGCAACTAGGCTAGGAACCAACCTTGGTCTCACTTCATGTCTAGGAACAAACACAACTTTGGGTATTCACAAAACGACCATTCCATTAACCACCAACCTTCCCCAAAACACAAGCTAGACACCAACATTTGGAAAACCACTTACATTCTATGATGCCACAATGACCTCGACATTTTGAACGCAACCATCTTCATCCATCACCCAAAATACCCCAAGTGTGCCCAATGTTACACAAATTAATGTGAAGCAAGTGCCTAAAATAGGACAAGGGCAAGTTAACACTCTCATGCAAAGTGAACCTTTGACAAGTGGTTCCAACAACCCCAATGACACAACAAAACAAGTGGTTACCCAAGCTACTCAAGTCAATCCACCATCCACATCAAACCCATCTATCATCAACCCAAATCAACACAACACCTTGGTTATGAATCCCATCAACCAAGGTAATACCTTGATCCCACCTCAAATACAACAAGGGAACCCCCTACCCTTCGGTCAAGGGAACCCTTTCAATTAGTTACAAGGTATGAATGTACCATTACCATTGCAATACCAAATGGCACCAACATCATCTTTCCCCTTGGTTCCCCACGTCATGCAAAATCAAATGAGACCTCAAACTTACATTCCTCCACCTCAATCCACTATCTTACAAGGAATGCTAAACCAAGGGAACCTCCAACCACAACAAGCAGCCCTAGTAGCACAACAACATCAACAACAACAAGCAGTCTTAGCAGCACAACAACAACAACAAGCACAACAAGCAGCCCTAGCAACACAAAAACAATAACAACAACAACAACAAGCAGCCTTAGTAGCTCAACAACAACAAGAAGCTTAACAATATGCCCAACAACAACAATTGCTCGCACAACAACATCAACAATAGGGTTTATACTATAACCCTCAACAAAACATCGTCAACCTGAACACATTAGGAACATATACGCCTACACCATCATCATCTTATCCCATACCGCTATATACACCATACAACACCTCATCATTTCAGAATCCTGCATACAACCCATCCGTCATCCCAACATATGTTCCTCCACCAAACCCACAAGACGATCTAGCATCACAACTTAAGGCGTTGTCACAAGAAATGCAGGATTTTCGGATGGGAAAGACAAAGAAGCCTCATACACAGAATCTATGTCCATATCCATTTGATCAAAACATCACAATGGTACCATTCCCTCTTGGGTTTGAAATCCCAAAATTTGATAAACACAAAGGGAGAGGAAATCATGTTGACCATATCAAAGAATTTAACATCATGTGTATGGACGCTGCCTATCATGAGTCCTATTTGATGCACCTCTTCCCACAAAGTTTAATAGGTCCTGCCATGGATCGGTTTTCTCAATTGCCTCCAGGTATCAAAACTTTTCAAGAAATCATTGAAAAATTCATAGATCACTTCTCCTTTAATCTTGACATGGATGTAAGCTTGAAACAATTATATACTCTCAAGCAGAACAAAGGAGAATCTTTCACCAATTTCTTACAACGATGGAGACAAAGAGCTAGTTAAAGCAAGTGGCCACTTCCCGATGAACAACAAGTGGGCATTATCATAGAAAATCTAGATCCATATCTTCCCTTCCAATTGAAAATGCAGTGCATTACCTTTTATGACGAGCTTGTCCCTAGAGCCCTTAACATCGAGAGAGCCCTAATCTCACAGGGAAACACACAAGTATATAGAGACAACCACCCATCCACTAGTTCTAACGATAAATCCCGCTTTTGGGCCAGGAACAAGAATGTTACTAGTGATGGTGTTGTTGATGAAAAGGTGGTCTTAACTGCTCCAAGATGAGAAAATATCCAAACCATAAACACTCAACATGGACAACAAAGAACAAACAGTGCTCCAAAACGACAATTCACTTCCTTAGGGAAACCTATGGAAGATGTGTTGAAGAGGTTGATAGAGTCTAATCTTATCACACTCCCAAATTTCTCAAACTATCAAGAGCCACAAGTCAAACCTCGTAGCTATAGAGATGATCATTTTTGTGAATTTCACTAATACAAAGGTCATAACACACAAAATTGTTTTAGACTCAAACATCTAATAAAAGATCTTATCGAACAAGGAGACATTCATGCCGGTCAAAAATATGGGAATGAAAATCTAAAAATTTACACAAACCCTATGCCTAATCATACAAAATCAAAAGATTCAGGAAAGGCATCAACCTCAAAAAACGTAAACAATACCCGTGATACCATGATGGGACATATTTATTTATCACAACATGGGGAATCAAACACGTATCAAGATACTATTTTAAAACAAAGTCCAAACATATCAACAGTGTTTAGCACTATTTTATACCGTAATGACATTAGGTGGATATCAGATTGTGATATCTCTACCACATATGACTCAATGATTGGGCATGTTGAAGAAGTTCCAAATGAGCCAGCAATATCCCTTATTGCACCCATACCCACAAAATGTTGCGAAGAGTCTTTTACCGATGATATATCATCCACCCAAGGATCATGTCAAGAGGAGGTTCTTGAGGATAACAAAATTTATTCTGAATCAAGTCAGGATCAAGAACCCCTATCCCCAAAGTTTCACCAAGAGCTAAGGGACATCTTCCAAACCATTTTAAACTCCAAAGATGTCCCCAATATCACCCCTGAGATGTTTCTTTTTGATGAGCATATAGACATTCTTCATCCAATACAAGAGTCTCCCACTCTTTATATTTCCACACAAGATCAAGCTATGGTCGAGATTCTTGATTCTTATAGTGAATGTGCATCATCGACATCTTTTGATTCAGCATCAACATCTTTTGAAGCAGTATCAATAGCTAATGATGTCATAGAGTCAAAGCAAATAGTTCATATTCCTGAACAGTAGGAACCCATAGCAATATCATGTGTTCATGACAAGTCATATTCAGTGGCTATGGATTAGAGGATACATTATCAGGGAAAATGATTAGGTATTGATAATACCTTCACAATGTCAAGGGGCAATCTTGTCTATAACAAACATCAACATATGGGGCACGAAGGATCCTTTTGATGAAAATGCAATCAACACTACAACTAGTCGTATCATGAGTTGGCATTCACCCATCATCTCATACGCAAATTGGGACCAACTTAAAAAGAAGAATTCCTATCAAAGAAAGGCAAAGATCATTAAAGAAAATGAAGCAGAAAAGCAAAAAGGACAAAGTAAATACAAATGGATACCAAAGCAAAATAAAGAAAATCATCCCTCCAAAACTCCATTAGTCAAAGAAACTATGGGGAAAAATCAAAAAGGGAAATGTATCCATCAAAAGCGTCCTCAAAAGCAAAAGTGGGCTTCTCAAGCAAGGAACAAAGTATAACTAGTGGTTGGTCCTAATTCCATGAAAACATCCATCCCCATCCATCATCGCCCATCTTCCCAAGTTTGGAGAGTCAAAGGTTCCAAACCATTGACCAATCCATCTCATATTCCTTCATGCATGACACCATACACTCCATTTATGATTATCCAATTCTTGCATTGACCGTGTGTTGGCAGCTACTCTTCATCATAAGGATTCCAAAGGCACTTTATCGCGATGTGCGCATACAGACAAGGTTAATTCTGGTATCCACAAGGTAGATCAGAGTTCTTCAAGGTTGCATTCAAGTGCTCGTATCTTAGCAAAGCATCTTCTTTAGGAAGGATATCGCCGGTATGTTATGACAGTGGCCTCTACATCAGTACCACCAGGTGGTTCAACATGAGGGTAAAATTTCCAAAAAATAAAAAAAATAAAAAAAATCAAGAAAATAGTAAAAATAAAATCATCCTCTAGTGAAAACCACTACGATGGCACTTTGGCAAGTACCATGATGAAAACTTGGAAAATAGGCGTCATGAGTAGAATCGAGCATCTATATGGCCCTTGTCAGACAGAAGCATCTCATCCTTGTCATGATAAATTCAATGTTCCCTCCATCCATCAAATCCAGATTTATCCAGATATTCCACTTTATCTTGATCTTGACAAAGATTCAGTGTATACTTTAACTCTACTCATGGCCAAATTTTGACAAGATCTTTACCATTTTATCTCATGAAGTCCCATAGCCCATATCTAGCATGATAAAACTCTGTCAAACTCTTCGCATATACATTACCTATCTTGATTTGTTCATTGATCTATGAAACATTGCTAGACATTGGGGGCAGGTTATTGCACTCTTGTTTTCAAATAACTCTTGATCCATGTCTTATATCTCACAATGTGACATCGACATCATGATCTAGGTATCGTTTGCCTCAAAATCTCATCGAAAATCCCAAAAACATTCGTAAAACATTCATCAAAAAATCCAAAAACATTTGCAAAATACTATACAGCTAAAATCCAAAAACATTCACAAAATTGTAAAGTCAAAATCCAAAACATCCAAAACACATCAAAATCCTAAAAAGGTCGAATATTGAAAATCCAAAAAAAAAGAATTACTGTTGTCAAACTACATCATCTCTGAGCTTGAACATAGGCAAGGCCATCGTTGATGTGCCCTTGAGACACCCTAGGTCAGTCCTTTAGGAGTCTGTCATAATAATCTGGCATTCCATCACTTGTACATTTCTCATCTTGTAAATAGGTCGAGTCAGTTGAACTACGTGGTCTCTGCATGTATAACGTAGGCAAGGCTTATCTTTGATCAACCCCTGAGGCCCCTAGGATAGGTCTTTTAGGTTAGGTTCTTGGTCGAATAACTCTTGGATAACCCTAGATAGCCTCAAATAATTGAAAACATAAACATTCGCATAAGCTTCCAAAAAGACTCAAAAACAACCTCAAAACATTTCAAAATACCAAAAACATTGAAATATTCCAGAAAATCCAAAACCCATCCATCCCATCTTGCTTTCACCCAAAATAAACCTTCATCGATAATAAATCAATCGTCATCTTCAACCTTTGGTAAAACAAGTAGAAAACAAGTGTCGCAAGTTGTAAAGTGAGAACCTAAGTGTCAAAATCTAAAGTCTCGATCATAGGTAAATGTGTTAGTGAAGTTTGTATCAGTGGCTCATCATAGCATCATCATCCTAAATCAAATCATCTGATCAACATGTCCTAGGATGTATCCTTCCTGCGATGGACATTAGTATCATAAATCACCTTAGCTAAATTAAACTAGGCAAGAGATATAAATAACACTGACTATTTGTCTTTGATCTTTTCTTATGATTTATCTTATTGACCCATTTTGACGACCTCTCGATGATGTCTCAATGATTTAGAGAGAAAGGAATGGGGCATCGATCACTATCTTTCATTTTTTGTGCTTGTGGGTATTCTTGTAAAATAATATTGGCGCATACTTGCTTAATTGAGTGTAGGAAAGTTTTTTGGAGTAGACTATTGACTATTGTGTATGCTTTGGTCCAATGTATTCTAAGCTTCTAACTTACATTCCAATGAGGTTTCTGTATGTCAAGGTGTGAACAAGAACTATCTTATTTGTTTGCAGAGTCAAAGTCCATGACACTAGATACAACGCCATCCTGGTTATCAATACCTTGATGCATCATGTCTATGTGTTATATCAAAAATAAGGAATGACGTAAAATCCCAATCCCAAGATATGAGCAAATCATCATCATCATCATCCCTCACCACCATCATCTAATAAAGTATCAATGGATCATGGACTTGTTGGACTTTTTGAATCAATCTCAAAATCAATGGTCAATTCATTCATCTTATTCTTTTTATTCTTCTATCTTTACTAACAATTATATCCAAGCATCAAATCTATGTGATCTACATCAAAATATACATGAGGCTACCCATAGTCGATGATTGTCTATACATCATGAAATCTGTCTACATCAATATCTGAGTTATCATGACAACAATCCCTCTTCCGTTGAGGTATAGTGTGGCATCTATATCATCTTCAACTCAACAAACTACAAAGTTGCGGCTCTTTGATTCAATGTCTGATTTTCACCTATCATGAGCCCGATCATAACACTTTATTCCCTGATTGATCTCTCGAGGGGGAAACCAACCATCTTTCAATCATATCGATATCAAATCATCTACCGAATTTTGTTCCTAGCCTTGCTAGCAAATCTTGATCAATCTATCAAATCAATCATCATTGAGATATATTGTTCCCTATCAATCCTCGTGTTATTTAACACAATCCTTGCATTGTTGTTAATCCTCAATAATGTCATCAATCAATCAATTAGATCAATCAAATTTAGCTTGGCTATCAACATCTCAAAGAGATCATCGATATCCGGTTCAAATCGTCATTGGCATCAAAATCAACATTGAAATCAACATCAATCTTTGAACCAATGCAACAAGTACATTGCTTCAAAGAGGGGCAAAATGTAGACACTTAAAAATGTCTCAATGGATCACATTGGCTAACTAACATCATTTCGTCCTCAAACCCATCATCTGATTTAATTAAATAATGCAAATTATTTAATTTTAACCCTAAGTCTTCTTATTTAATTAAATAACCTAAACTATTTAATTAAATATCATATTTGCATCTCCTTTTCATTAAATAAATCAATAATTTAATGAATATCCTCACATTCCTTTGCATCTGATTTAATAATTTGCAAAATGAATACAAAATACCACCCAAAGCCTACTACTCCAATCTGATCGAAAAATCTAAATATGCAAATCAGCTCCAAACCTTCAAAGATCTCTAATTGAAGTCCAAGTAGGATTTTGTCATGAATCCTCCACGACGTGATCTAGGTTTTCATCCAACTCCCCTAATATGCAATAGGGTTTTTGTCCTAATGCATAATCCAAATCTACTCCCAAGGAGAAGAAGTCCATTGGAAAATAATTGCTTGAACGATGGAATTGAACTTCAAGACTCGTTGTATATATATATCCTCCCTCACACCTAGGCCGACTAGCTTGAGATATTTATTTTATCTTTTAAAACCACATTAAGGCCTCAAAAGGGGGACGACCCATTTCCCTTAATTAATTTCTTTTTTTTTATTCCCTTTTTTTTTTCTCCTCCAAACTAGGCTGACCCAAAATAATTCTTATTTTATTTTATTTATTGTTTATTTAATTGTTTAAAATATTATTATTATATTTAATTAAAATATGAAAACTAGTGTTCAAAAACACCTTTTTCCTGCCTTTGCAAATTTTGAATTTCAAATCAAATTGGGGACATGACACTTGGTTAACTTGTGGGACATTTCGCTAAAGAAACAAGTATGGAGGGAAGCTCTTAGGAGAGAGGTCCCTCAGGTTGCCATTTCAGACAATCTAATTGTCAACCCAAAGGTTGATCGTCTTCTTGATAGATTGTCAGGATTAATTGCACGTCACTACATCATACTGCAAGATCTTCGGGCTAAGAGAGACAAGGAACAACGAAGGAATTATATACTACAACAGTACGAAGAATGAAACAAAAGGGAAGAAGATCGTAATACTAACCAATGACGTACGTTGAAGAACTAATGGCATTAACCTTAAATAAAAATGGGAAATTAATACAAAGCAATCATGAATCAATCAACCAAAAAAAAAACAAGATCCCTAAGGATAAAAGAACAAAGAGAACATCGACAACGATTGAGGGGTGAAGTTGAAGAAGGCAAAGGATTCCTGAAGGAAAGCCCAAGCCCACCCAAGAGAAAAAGCCGAAGCATGAGCATAAGTTGTAGTCGGGAGAGGAAAAGAACCTTCATGATAAGAGAATGTATGAAGGGAGAGTGGATAGAAATAGCTAGACACTTACCACTTCTCGACAAAACATACACTGACCTCACCAACCAAACCAAAGAATAGTTTGTACCATTAGTGTTGGACGAAGCAGAAAGTGAAGAAGAGAACACCGACAGATGAAGAAGCATCGTCAAGTGATAAATTAGGTACACCATTAGGCGAAGGCGAAGGCAAGGAGGGAACCACCAAACCGACTATCCAAGAACAATTCGTAACAATAAAATCAGCCAAAGGGGAAGGCCAAAGAAAACCTATTGATGGTTTGACAGAGACCATATGCCAGATTGAAGACTTAATATTAATGAGAGAAGCTAACATTAGAAGATCGGAGCCGAAAATACTAAGATAAAGGGAGCATCAAAAGGACCCTGAAGGCAACTCAAGGGTGACGAACGCTGAAAAGGGATGAGTAGAGTATTGCGGCGTGCCCGAGAGTGCAGGGAAGGCATATAAATCAAAACTCTCCAAATAGGTTATCGTCATAGAAGGTACAACAGAGATGTAAGATGGTGACCCCCCAACAAGTCCAAATGTGGAGCAACATAAACTTCCAAAGTTCACCGAAATCAGGTCAAAGGACCTTGAAAAAAATTGTAAAACATGTGAGACAATTTGGTTAGCAAATGGTCAAGATGACAAAGTGTATTGGATGAGATCATTTCTAGCAACTCTCAAAGGAATATCCATTGATTGGTATACTGAATTGGAAGCCGCTCATAAGAACACATGGGATGCATTGAAAATAGCGTTTCAGAAGGAATTCAAACTCCTGAGAGATGACAACTAAATTGTAGCAAAGGTATATAACACCAAACAAGGAAAGCACGAAAATGTACAAGCTTGCAATCATAGACTCAAAGAATTATTCCTCAACTAGAAATCTAGCCAACCGATGGATTGAAAAAGAGATGGTTCATTGAAGGATTGATTCCTTCATTGAGGAAGAAGATGAAGATTGTACCTTCCTTATCGTACGTTGATGCCTACAATTGAGCGATGGACATAGAAAGAAAAGATAAGACATCTTCTCGGGGAAAGAGGAGGACAAAGGATGATGATAGCACAAACGACAACAACAATAGTGAATCAAAGATTGTTCAAGCCTTAAGAAAGGTTATGATGAGAATGATGGAGTTGAAAGTCGAGAAGGAAAGTACAAGGGAAAGCAAGGTATTGTGGTGCATTGAAGTGCAAGGTAGGTCACACAAAAACAAACTGTCCGAAGAAACTATTTTGTGACATTTTCCAAGTAATGGGGCATTCCATCAAGGAATGCTCATACAATTTGAAAACAAGAAGCACACAAGTGCGCTTCACTTAGGGGGAACAATCAACCCCTCTGACCACACCCCCAAAAACACAAAATACTAATACCATTGCAACTCCTAGTGGATATTAGAGCAAACGGGGGAATAACAATCGGTTCAATAACAATGGACCAAGGAGTAGAATTTAGAATGATGCAAAGGGAAGATTGATGATCTAGTGCAAAAAATGTAACAAATGGGGTCACTTTGCTAGAGAATGCCAGAGTAACCAAAACAAAATAGGGATGTTGTGTAAGTGTTGTGGACTGGCTGATCATGAGGACACCAACGACCCAAAACAAAAAGGTTGGCAATTACCAAATCACAAACGAAGAAGGAAATATACCCTAATCCTCGCATGGAAAAGGAACAACTGTGACGAGCCAAAGTTGAAGTAGAACAAGGGATGGAAAAAGAATGAAGAACCTCCCATGAAATTGCAAGTACCTTATTGTGGTCGGAGTTTGAAAGGAACATTGTACGACAGATGTTACAAACGGCCATACCAATCAAAGTGATAGTCCTCCAAACAATGCCACAATTGGGAGTGGCAATCACAAACATGGTTGGTAAAGATCAAAGTTAGCAATAGGAAGGCCAGAGAAAAGGAATGATAGTGGAGCCGCCACCCGAAGGTGAACAAGTCATTGATTCGACGTTGTTGACGGTGAACATAGGGAAGAAGCTAGTTGTTGTACAAATGGAGATCAGGGGAAAAATTCTAACACAATTGTTGACGAAGGATCGAGAGTCAACGTATAGTTTGAAGATACATGGAAATTTCTTGGGAAACCAACACTTTGGCCACTGACTTTCCAATTGGTGGGCGCTGACCAACATGGCATCAAGCCATTGGGAACATTGATGGCGTAGAAGGTGATGATTGGAACCCAACAGTTCCTATTGAACTTCGTGGTCATTCCATTGGAGAAAAAGGCATATGATGCACTACTGGAGAGAGGATGGTTGATTGTAGCCAAGGCAGACCACAACTAGAAACAAAATACACTATCCATAAAAAACAATGGGAGGAAGTACGTGATTGACTTGAGAAATCAAGCGGTGAGTGAAGAAATGTCATTTTCCAACTTGGAGTTCGAAGGAGGATCATGAGTAGAGGAAGAAAGGAGATTCATGGAAGCAAATGACAAAGGCATCCTCTACCTCCAACATTGCTTATAGGATGAAACAAGTTCACTCAATGGAATTTTCCATTGGCAATTGGAAGGCTATGAAGTATTCTAGCAAGATTGTAATATGTTGCAAATTGGGGAGATTGAAGGAGAAGAATAGGACAAAGCCTCAACAAGTTAGACATTTCCTCCAAAGTATGAAGAATGCGAGGGAGTGGCTAGGGTGGATGACATGCCAACACATATTTTTGAACAAGACAAGGCGATCAAATATGAAGAACCAAGAATGAAGAAGGTGAACTTAGGAGAAGAGAATAGCCCATGGATGATCCTAGTCAGAGATGACTGGAATCCAGTGTTGAAGGTGGAAGCATTCAAGATCTTAATGGAATACAAGGATGCCTTTGCATGGATGTACAAAGACTTGAAAGGCATACCTCCAAAGCTATGTTTACATAGAATTCCATTGGTACCGAGAGTGTAACCCTTACAGAAGAGGCCCTACCAAATGAACAAAAAACATGCTGCAAAGGCACAAGAGGAAATCAAAAAAATGTTGGAAGCGGGAATAATCTTCAAGGTTGAAGTCAGCAATTGGGTCCCTCTGATTGACATATAACTTAAGAAAGAATTCGAACAAATTTGGATATGTGTGGATCTCTGAAGCCTAAATGCAGTAACTATAAAAGGCTCATTCTTGATCCCACTCATCAACTCCATACTAGAAGAGGTGGTTGGCCACAAAATTTATTCATTCATGGATGGATTCTCTGGTTATAACTAGATAGGCATAGCCAAGGAGGATAAATTGAGAAAAATGTTTGTGGTAGAAGATGGAGTGTATGCATACAATAAAATGCCATTTAGTCTGTAGCGTCGTAAATTGTCACCCTTGACAATTTAACTTTATGTTTTTCTCCTCCTAAATTATTGAGCCTAATTGGGTCCCTAATTTCCTAAAATATGCATTCTATAGCCCATTCGTACTACTTGAAATTGCAAGCATTGAACAAATGCATCCAATTAATATTCTTCCCTCGACACTTAGTGTCCTAGAGAATAGCGTCATGACCCATTCACCATAGGGCATATGTGTAACATGCCCAAATTTTTCCCTATTGATTTCACCTAAGTTTTAACTCAAAATGTGAAAAGACTCAAGTTCACAAATACATAGAAATAAATTTTTCCTTTTTAATAACATTTGCATATTTGAAATAAACCCATATCATATTATATTGCATGAATAGAATAACATTACATAATCCCAAGTAATTGATTTCATCTTTCATATACATTTACAAATAGATGCAATATCATAATTACAAATCATAGCTTACAAGAGCTTAAAGGTACGAGAGTATAATGGTCAAGTAGTCCACATCTCGAACTCACATCTCCATTTTCTTTTGTTTCTCAAGCTTTGGCTACCAACTGCATGAGGGAGAGCATCACCCAAGTGCTTTTCTGCCAACCACAAACTTAATGTGGTCCCCCACACATCTTCCTAACTGGTAAGATGGCCCTACCCTTCAACAAAGAGTTTGGTATGGAAACCCTCTAATATAATGCCTACTCGAGCATGGTCTTGTGTCCTATATAACTAGTACTGCCATACACTAGATTCCCGCCTAACATGCATGACACTCCCTACTAGCTATGCAATCTTGGCTCACAGTGAACTGACAAATTGTACATAGTGGCATCTACACTTACTTTGGCCAAAGTTTTGATATATATATATAATAAATCAAATCCACTTTCTATGAAGTGGTGTCGTATGTTCACCCACCCCCTCGCTCTACTTGGAAACTCTATTGACCATAAATAACTCTTGACTAGGTTTGACCTCAATAAAATATAACAAGATTCCCTTTCCAATAAGTGATGACACACTTAGTTGATCTAACTGACCAAATAGGTTAATCCCAACCTCTGGTGTATCCTAACCCAAGGAATAAACTGACTTCCTACTTTCAAGGAAATATGAGCATCTGAGAACTTAGGTTCTCCACTCAAGGATAAACTATCAACATTGGTTTATTCAACATCATATCTTAACAATGATGACATAATACTTCCAGCATGATATTAATCCCTTTGCATTACTAACATCATAATTTATGCAAGCATATATGTAACATACTATCAGCTAGATATCATCATAATTCCTTCTAAATAGTTTCACATAATTACGTCATACAAACATGACAATCATAATAGCTATATACATATATCAAGCTAATGAGATTCCTCAAACCAACTTGAACTCAATCTAGCTATATGCAAAAAACTCTATTCAACAGCTATAATAATCAACAACAATTTGCACAAGCACTTGCAACAATAGTAAAACATAGTTTCAAAAATAGAAAAGAGTAGTGGACAAGAATAACTGAGCATGCTTGGAAAATATAGCTTTCCCAAAGAATTTGCAACTCTATGCTTAATGCCAAAGACTCAGTTTGTTGCCTTCTCCAACATAGCCTACTTCCAATCTAAACAATCAGTTAAGCTCTCAATAATCTTCTCTTTACCTCACAATGAAATTGCTCCTCTAAACTCACACAAATTGCTCTCAAGAAAACACAAAAATGAAACAAAAATGAACAAAGTAATCAACAACAGAATGATGATGAACAACAACGGACCACCAAAAACTAAGAGGTTGCTCTCTATTTATAAGAAACAATGAGAAAACAAATGCTATAGACATCTACCTATTTTGCCACCTTTCTCCTTCTATTGCCACCTCTATAATTGAAATAAGAATTCAAAACCAAATCTATAACTCTATTGGTTGACTAAGCTTAGTTGGGCGCTATATTTCCCTATTGTTGGCAGCTGAAAAAGTCATTTATTTGACACATATGAAGTCCAAAATGGAAACAGGTTCTAATTCTTGGTTGAGTAGTTAAAAATAAGTTAACACATGCTCCTTTACCAAGTCAAAACTCTTCAGTATGTCTGCACAGCTATGCATTGGTTTTTTGTTTTCTCTCTAATTCCTATTGTGGCTTTTTACCTCTCTTTTTGCTTGTTCTGATAGTGTTCCAACAATTTTGCAACTAGAAGTAAAAATCTCAGATCTATCATCAGAGGATCCCAAAAGCAGAGCATAAAAGGCCTACAAGGACCCATACGCCCTAGGGCAACTCTATCAATGATTTGTGTGAGTTTCAAAATAATTTTAAGTTGCAAGTCCCAAAGAGCCACATGATTGGTCAAAGCAAAAAACAGGTTATTTAACAAAGGGCCATGATGTCGCCAATGATTTTGCATTGTTGATTTATTCTTGAATCAAGGTTTCGTGTTACTCTCCAAGCTTGGCGGTGAATGTGTCAGAGGAGATTCATGCCATTGGTTGAATCAAATATATGCAATAATATATAAATTATGTAAACAATCCTAGAATTATAAGTTTATTTTTCATTTGTTCTCTTGTGGAAGTTGAACACTCATTTTGAAGATGAATTGAATAGTCATACGAGTGATGAACTGAATAGTCACTCAAAGCTTTAAATAAAAACATTTAATTACATCTCATTTTGAAGTAATTAATATGATTTTGGGTTTGCATTTATATTTCCATTTTCTTTTTCAGCTTTGTAGACCATTCCTGGTCTGCCAAAGGTATTAAAGCATAAGAAATTTATCATTTTTTTATTTTTCCTCGATCATCCTCCAAATTCTCATTCATTGATCATTATTTTTCAATTCTATGTTTAGTAGGTTATTCATAGCTTAGAAGGATGAAGGTTCAAATCTATAGCTAATGAATTATTTTGGAAATTGCAATGCCCACCTCTTTATCTAAAACTTGCATGTGCTCAATATCTTTCTACCCATGCTCATCCCATTGTTTGCAATACCTACTCGCTACTTGCATAACTTCACCTACCCACTACAATACTTCATTTCCTCGTGTGCTCTTAGTTTGTTGCCTGTAACAGTGAAATATTTCATTATTACAACAATCCTTGCTCAATCCGTTTGTGTCTTGTAATCACATGTTCACATGCCCTTTTGTAAAATCCATGCATTGCATGCATCCTACTTTTTACCTATGTGAATCTTAGCATTTAGATTATCTATTGGTGTGAATGGGCTATATTACCTAACCTATTTCCCTCTTAGGTCCTATTTACATTATTTTAGTTAAGTTTACTTGGGGGATTCTTAGGGCATTATCATTTTATGTCGCATGTCATAAGATTAAGATTATTGTATATCTCACCTTGTCCTATTTAACCAAGGGGTTCTCTTTGTAATCACATAATAATGTACTCATATTTTGCATTTGTATCCTTTGATAGAATATATTTATTTTCTTATGTTGGGTCTCTCTTGTGCTTTTATTGAAGCTCCTAGATTTTAGGTGGCTACTCCATAGCCAAATCTTGCATGATATAAAGCATTCTATACCAACTCTTACATGGTATCGGAGCTTGTGGGATTGTTTGTTGTTAGTCTTTTGAGAGGTTTAGGTTGTAGGTCTTGTGCTCTCTTAAAAAATTGAGTATGTTGTTCTCTTGCATCAAATGATGATTTGAAGAAGAAGAAATTGCTAGAAAAACTAAATTTTAGGGGGATTATTCTTTGTGGCTTTGTATTATAGGTTGCTTTTTGAGATTCTTAGAGTAAATTGAAGCTAATCATTGAGTTTATTAGAGTGTTCAAGAAAGTCATTTTAGTCTTTTGATGTGTTCAAATTGGACATTGAAGGCTAGATCTATGAGGGCTTGAAGTTGGAAGGTACATGCCAAATCAAGTAGGTATTTGATCTTTTGGAGCATTTTGGGTCAAATTTGACCCTACCATCATATCCAAAAGGCCTAATAATTTAAATATTGACTGCTATTTCATCAAATTTGGAGCACTTGATTTGGAGACTTGAGAAAATTCTCCTCCTATCCCCACCATTTGACTTGCATGGCCATTTGTATAGTCATATGGTCATAGAATCTTTTTACATAGAGTTGGTGTATGCAAGTGTCAACATAATCATTGAATTGGGTTTTTATTTATTGAATATTTTTTTTGATTGCTAGTTATCTTGTTTTCCTATGAACTTTTGCAACAGGTCATATCTTATACACAACATACTACTTGCCTAAAGGCACAACATATGCAACCATCATGGGAGCACCATGTGGTGTGGATTTGACAACTTTTGCCATTGCAGGACCATTGACAATTGGAGGAATCTTGGCAGGATAAAAGGGGAATATTTCCTCACCAAACAACTTTGCCCCCAGAAACCACCCCTACAATCTAGAAGGTGGTTTTCGACTTTTGATAGGTAGTTTTTTTATACAATTGGTTTTGATAGATTTGACAAAAAAATTGTGCCTAGGAGAATATTTTGTACAACTTGGGAATATTGTGTCTCTTGGTGTTGATGATGTCATGCTGATGTCAACATTTTTTACCCCCCAATTAGCCTCTTACTCCATTTGCATTTTGGTTTTGACATTTGAACTTTGTAGGCTCTATCCTTAGCCATATGAGCTCCTTTTTGGGAGCAACTTTTTTTTTTATTTGGGGTTGAATTTCGAGAGCTTTGCAATGGTGTAGGTAGTTTTTTTATTTTGGTGTTTATATTTTTCATAGATTATAGATTCTCACAAGTGTTGCTGACTAGTTCTTGTTTTAAAAAAATTTGGGGCTTTGTTTCGGCTTGTATGGTAATAGTAACATTTTTTAGTGCAATTACTTTGAAAGTGCATATTTTTTGTGTAATTCATAGTGGCATATTCATATTGCTCTTGTTCTATCATAAGATTATACTTTCAATTCTATGGCCAAACTTGGCATCTAGAATGTGCTAAGATCAAGACCACTTCACTGATTTGGCAAGTGGTAGTTGTAATTGTACAAGTGCAAGATTATGTATTTCTATGGGGATCATTGATCGAGTGAATTTGTGGGGGTAATCTTGTGCCTTTTCTGGATTAAGTCTCTTGATTGGTCTATTGTGTGACTAAAATCTAAGGAGAATATCATTGTTTCATGGGTATTTTAGCTCATCTTTTTGTCATTGATTTGGAAAGAGGGAACTGTAAGTCTTGGCAAGATGGAATCTTGAAGCCTTTCAAATGTCTTAATTTTTTGCCCTTTCTCTATGGACTTACTCCCAAATCATATGGCAAAAAAATATTGATCAAGCCCTTGTCTTTATTGGCTATAGTGTTGATTAATTGATAGTCACTATCATAATTGACATTGAGTGCCCCCATGTTTTTTGGATCTAGTTGATCCTCCATTCCTTGAAGGTATTGCCTTGGATTGTCTTGTTCGTATAGATGATTATGATAATCCACCATATGATCATAAAACAACTATGTTTTTTAATGATTGGGAAGAGCTTGAATGTTGAGATGACACAGTGACTTCTCTAGATGCTCTTCTCCTCCTACATAGACTTCCATTGAGACTTGGGCTTCTATGACTCCTAATCTAGATTCAAATAGCTTATCTTCTTTATCTATGAGTTAGCATATTGAAGTTGAGGACTCTTGTATTTTGGAATTGGCAGTTTATTTTAATGTTCACACATAGGGATCTTTTGTGGACACACTTTCATGGGATGAGCAACATAGTTGAATGACAAGCTTTAAGATTTCATCTCCATTGCTTGTTGCTTTTGATGAGACTAGTATTGCTATATCCATGGCTTCTAATGTATTTTTGTAGCAAGACATTCATTTTCTTCTAGATGAACTACTTGGGATGAATTCTTGACAGATATTGCAAGTTTGTTTGTGATTCCTATCTTGCAAAACTTGGAGGACACTATTGAGGATATTCATCTCCTCTTTGATGTTAACTCTTATGGAGTTGGATCATCTTTTTTAGATGTCATGAGGGCACATTTAGACCCTTTTTTTCTTGCTCCATGTATTCATTTGTCACAATTTGGCATTGGTTTGGAGATCCTTGAGTAGCATTTAGAGGAGTCTTCATCTTTGTCTTTGGATCATGTTCTACATCTATTTCCACAAGGTTCTGGATTGTCACCTTCATTAGCTGGGCTTGGTACTCCTACTTTGATTGTGGCACCTTTCGAGAACGATGTGTCAACACTTGAGCAAAGTTCAAAGACATTATATAGCTTGTGTTTTCTTACCTCATATTCCTTTTAGGAATGGGAAGAATTCTTGCATACATCTTTACTTTTGTTTCTTCTTAAGGGGAGGAATTTGGTCCGATGGTTTTGGATCATCTTCATTATTCATTGTGTGGCATTACCATAAGTGCAGGAGATTCTACTTTGGGTGGGGGGTGTTGCATGGTCTCTCTTATTCTCTCTTATGGGGTGGACTTTTTCCTCACATGGGGTTTTATCCTCAAAATACTTTAGAGAGCATCTTATGTTTTCTCTTTTGAAGAGAGTTTTTTCTTATGGTTTTTTCTCATTTTCTCTATTTGTAAGATATTCATTTGTCCATGGGTACCTAACATGGCCTTGCAGTCAGGACCCATCATTGCATCTTTGCATGTTTTCTCATTCTCCCTAAGTTACACTTGAGGGAGGTTTTTGGTATGAATAGGGTATATTGCCTAATCGGTTTCCCTCTTAGGTATGGGCATTATCACTTTGTCTTAAGTCATAAGATTAAGACACACCATAATCTTATGTTTTCCTTTATTTCACTTTGGCCTATATAATCAAGGGGTTCTCTTTGTAATCACATAATAATGTACTCATATTGTGGATTTGCATCCTTTGATAGAATAAAATTATTTTCTCATGTTGTGTCTCTTTTGTGCTTTCATTGAAACTCCTACTTCTTGGGTGGCTACCTCCTAGCCAAATTGTACATGGTATAGAGAATTCTATATCAACTCTTCCATTACCTTGTGACCTTCATGCTCAATCCCATTCAAAACTTTTATTTCCTTGTAAACCCTATCCTCAACATTGATTTGGGTTGTTTGGAATTCTTCTTGATTTGAAATGAAAAAGAGTCGGGTCACAATACCGTGTCCCACTTCTTGGCCAAAGTAGGACATAGAAATCAACATTTTTCACCAAATTTTTACTTTATGAAACCTATAGCAACTAAACCATTAATAGTTTGGAGATGATGTGAACTAGTGATTTGTGAGGATTTGTGTGTAGATTCTAAATATATATTTAAAAAAAAATAGAAATAAATTGTGATTTTTTTTACATAACTCTTAATAACTTGTTCTTTATAGTAAAGAACATTTTTAAGAAGAGGTGTTTATGTTGTAACACAACTTCTTTTATACAAAGGATAAAATTATAATTTTTAAAATATAGACTTGTAACATCAATATCTATTGTATGTATATTTTTTCCTAATTTTTTGTTGCTTATTTTTTAATTAATTTTTGAAGTCAGAGTAATTATAATTTTGACATAGGTGTATGTCGTAATGCATAACTTTTTTCGTATCTAGCAAAATTCTTTTTTTTTTGCTAAAACAAGGACATCAATACCTAGGGCACAAATATTTTTTAGAATTTTTTTCTCTATTTTTCTACGTGTGTGAAACAAAAACCTTGATGTTTGGTGAAAAACCTACATTCTCAAGAAATAAAAAATAAAAAATAAATATAATAATAAAATTAAAAATATTCAAAATTATACTTTTTGGAAAGCCTATAATAAGGGCTACATACTTACAAAACATAATTTCTAAATGACTTAATTTGATCCCTCAAAAGGTAAAGAAAAAGTGGTTTTTTGTCAGCATTTTGATAGGTGTGAAGGTGACTCCATTGTGGGTATGATTTAAGACTATAGGTGATCTATGGAGATTGTTTGAGGTATACATTTGATTTTAATGCATTATCTTGTGTTGTTTTGCTTCAATTCATTTTCCTTCATCTTCACCCAACACTCTCAATGCGCATAGACTCTTGCTTTGATAGCAACAATTTGTAGCATAGGGCCCATAATGGTGGCACATAGGAGAGCCCAATAACCTAGCTAGTAAGATATTGAGTCATAATGAACATGTAATATTAATCTGCTCTAGTCACCACTCATTATGTTCCTTCTTTAGCATAACAAAAGAAAGAGATCTACAAGGATGAATTTTTGGATTGATATCATGCTCTTTGAGCATCTACACAATTTGTCGCTCTATTCTAGCACTCAATGGGTTATAAATTCTTCATTCTAATGCCAATCATTTGCATTATGGGGTCAATGATGGACATAGAACAGCCCAATAATCTAGCTAGTAAATTACTGAGTCATAATGAACATGTAACATTAGACATGCAATGAAGTATGACACACTCTTGAAAACAATGAGATGGCAGATGCTCCTCAATTAAATGAGAATCAATAGTTATGGTACATATGTTTACAAGAGAGAACAAGAAAACTAGAAGGTTGGGAATGAAGAATCTTGTGACTAGGGAAATAGGAGGAAACACTTCCTAGCTGATTTTCCGAAATGGGATATTAGTGAACCTCCAAGAGTTGGTTACAATTTATGGGTACAATTTCAAGAAAGATGGTTAGAAAACAGTGTATGTATTATAAGGGTTTATGGTTTGCATTCTTATGGCGAGACGCAAAAGTATGGCATTGCACCTAAGATGTGTAGTATCCTTTGGTGCTGTGTGCTAACTTGGGTGAGCCAATTGAGTTGGGCATTGGTTGAAGTGTTGTTTGTCATAGTGCTGATCTGTTGAAATGATGGTGTTGAAGTGTAACTCCTTAGAACATGGCATGATGCCACAAGAATAAATCTTAAGAGTACTTAGGCATTAGTTGTATGTAGCATGACATAGAGTTGTGTGGTATAGCTATCACAACCAAAGCGAAAATGTGTCTTGGTGTGACTTGGCTTGGATCACATACTATTGGTAGCTCTACTTTCAATTCTCAAGGCCTTGCTTTTCATGGCCCTTGGATTAAATTTTTGAACATATTTATATTATAATAATAGAATGTTTTTAAATTTTCTATAATGTATTCAAAGTTAACATAATATTGTTTTATTTTTATGGCTTTATTATTTATATTTTAAAAAAAGGTTAATTTTATCACCTTTTTTTTTTTAATTTTTCCCTTTCCAAACTTCATCCGAATTTTGTTGTTGCCGAAAATGAACATGAACTTGAACTTTGTGACATAGCTATTAAGTATGTCAGTATTAGGCATGTCTATATCATACTCTCAAGCGTGCTATTTTGTCTACAATGTTTTAGTTGACAGTTCTATAGAGGCCTTTGTTGTTGTTTTTACCATATTTCTACGCTGGTTATAGTTCACAGAGGAGGATGCCTTTGATCTTTGAGCTGAATGATCACTTTTTGTGATTTGCTAAATACTGGTCTATGTTTTTGTCTATCATAAGGGCTTGGCCTGATGCATTTCCTCACTTTATATATTACTATTTATTGAATCCTTTATAAAACAAAAGGTTTTTATATAAAAGTTCAGAACTTAACAAGCTATGCCTAATAACCTACAAGCATGAGTCAAGTTGTAGAGAAACAAAATCTATTATTTGAGCAGAACCTTAAAAAAGACTTGGTTAACTGGTATAGAATAGAATTCAAATCAAGATTATTTATGGTTACTGAATGGGACGTCTATTCTGTAGGATATATATATATTTTGTTTAATTATTACCATGAAAATTATGGTGCTGTAGTTTAAATTTATTTCTAGAATGACGATGCTTCCGCCGAGTCTTTGCTACACTCCTAAAGAGAAATTGGACCATTGACTCTAATTTCTTGTTGACATTGTTCAGTTATTTGAGTATGTTTTCACTTGCCCATCTCTTAAAACAAGATATAAACTCATTTTGGTGCTGCAAGGGGTTTGAACTGCTTTCCTTTTGGATTCTTGAAGTGACTCTTAGTTTGGCCTTCTACAATATATTTATCAATATCCATATGACTGTTGGAACGAAATTTATACCAGTGTTTCTCTGAGTTTTGTGGAGGAGGGGCTAGGATTCTGGGAATGGCAAAACGTTTTTCAGATTTCGGGAATGGCTATTAAAATCATACATAAAAGTTAATATTCTGAATTTTGAAAACACAAATAAATTAAAAATGCCTACAAAAGAATTAAAGAAACTAAAAAAACTGAAATTTTAAAAATCTAGACATTTATATATCTTCCAAAGATATAAACATAAGCATATACAAAGCATACAACTCTTGAAAACTTTGACTACCAATCCACCAACTAGGGTTGGTCTTGTCCGGTAGAATAGGCACTGGGGACACATTCCTGGGGAACACTGATCTATAGATCGATTTAACACAGCTGGTTTGCTATTGCTAAACTGTTCATATGCTATTGCTAGGGTGGAACTTCTTTCTTAATCTTTTATATCTTGGTTTGAGCTTTGCTTGAAATTTATAAATATTTACCCTAACCTATTACAGTTCCAAATTGCTCTGCCATTTAATTTTCCCTCGAACTTTAAATTTGATATTGGGTTATTCCTTCATTAGTGGATGTTTTGTTAGTAGCTTGATATTATTGCAGCTCACCAACTCAACTAGAAAAAGGTGTTTCGGGTGCTTACTCAAGCTTAATGTCTAGAAAACCACAATGATAGATTTTAGTTTGAGAAGCTCTAGATTCTTTTGGTCAAATGGAAAAATTGATACTGTATTTATGGCATTCATATTCTGTCCTGTCATCAAGAAGGCTCTCAGTGTTGTGCTAGGCTGATAGCAAGCTTCCTCAAGAGGTGCATGTTTGCTATCTAACGTATAGCCGATATAAACAATTCTTTGCTGTGATCAGCATTGCTGTTACCTTTGGTGTTGGGTTCAGGTTCCACATGTTTGTTTGTGCATGCTTGAATATAGGCATATTTTGTTATGAGCCAATCTAAGGACATATCCTCCAGAAGTTTCTTTCAAGTTTTTCTGAGAATGCTATTTGGAATATTCTCACCCGCATTGCCAGTTTTCCTGAGCTTGAGATCTTACGAAACGGGCTGGAACTATTCATCTACCATTATGCAAACAAAAATGCTCTCAGAGGAGAGCAGCTTGGTCCTCCTGAAAGTGGTTCGTTTATTGTAAGTATATGTAAGGTGGCTTAAAAAGCCCTCACTAATGTAGAGGGCATCCTTCTCTGAACCCAAATTTATTGCAAGTATCAAGGGAGACCTTGGCATATTACTTGTTATTTTAGAAGCAGATTATTTATATATATATATGTTATCCATACATATAGAAGTGTATGGATAAAGTCTATGAAATGATAAATATATATGCATATGTAAGGGTCTATTGAATCAATCTATTAATATAAGTGCTATTAACATGTTCTAAAGCTGTGATGATATTTTGTAGGCAAGTGCTATATAGCATTTGTCTAAATTTCCTTTTTCCTTTAGGTTACAAAAAAATCTATCACAGCTTTACAACATGTTAATAGCACTTATAATTCAATACACTTACATATGCATATGCATATATATTTATCATTTCATAGAATTTCTATATACTTCTTTATCGATTTCAGGTGATGTCTTTTCTCTATCTTTTCAAGAGCAAACCCCGCATCTGCATAATCATGTTTGCACGATACTATGTTTTCAATTGGTTTTATGAATGGATTCTTTGAAATCCATTCAAGATGAAAAATTGGTGGTGTTCCATTGATGTGACTTTGTTTTTCATGAAATGTTTTGATCAGAAGCCTCATCCTTAGCTTGTGCAAAATTGTTATCAATTATCTTACTTCTAGATTGTACAAAATCAAAGTCATTTCCAAATATGTATCCTTTATGAATATAATTAGAACCTTCCTTATCATGAAACACATTATAGTAGACATTATCACTTGCATATACTTGATCCTTTATTCTTAATGTCCAAGATCTCTTACTTCTTTGTTTATTAAATTATCAAATAATGTGGCCTCTCTTTGATGTTCCTCCATTTATGCCTCCATCATTAGGGATAGTAATCTTCCTATAGTACATTGACATTTATGAGAGCAATAAAGTTAGTAATTTAAATTTATTGAATTGCAAGGATATAGGTGTTATGTATGGAAGCCATATTATACAGTAATATATAAAGATATGAAGAGATGTATGTTTATCTTCATCTAAATGTCACATCCCTTAGGGTAGACCGACATACCTGTTGGATGTTGCATGGAAAAATAAATAAAATCTCTTTTAGGGAAAAGGGACAAAAGGGACATAATTAAGGTATACATATGGATGCCATTGTAGTTGTATGGCATCCATGTGCAGCAACTCCACTGGA
Organism: Sequoia sempervirens; assembly: GCA_007258455.2. NCBI lineage: Eukaryota > Viridiplantae > Streptophyta > Pinopsida > Cupressales > Cupressaceae > Sequoia > Sequoia sempervirens. The sequence goes on along the minus strand of VDFB02154420.1, from coordinate 14,958 downwards.
AGTGACAGGCAAGTGCAAGGTATGGACAACCATCAAAGCATAAATGATAGAGGAATTGTGTTAGAGGTGATTATTGGCATTGCTTGGCAAACATGAAGGCATAATCTCACACACACACACACACACGAACCTTCCTTATCATTTAACACATTATAGCACACACACACAAACCTTCCTTATCATTTAACACATTATAGTAGACATTATCACTTGCAGCACTTGGGTATGCGGGACCTGGTCTGGATGGTCATAGCAGCACTTTCAGTCGATATAAAGTCACTAAAGTTGAATCATTTAAATATTTGAATAATGTTTCGAAAAGTGAGCTTAATTAAAGTAACTTTATATTTTTTAATTGTGGGTTAAAAAGGGGACAAAAAAAGGGACCATGGTGTCTAGAGCAATAACTCGAAGTTGTTTTTAAACTATAATATCATTTTAAAATGCCTCTTTAAACTTGGGCGCCCAAGCAAGGTAGAGATGAATAATAAAATTAAAAGAGAAATCAAAAGCAAAGGGAAATTGTTGCAAGATGGTGTGTCCCTTGGTCTTCCTTGTCCAGCACAGCGCTTGGGTTTGTGACATGGTCTAACCGCCTCCTGTGGATCTTAACTGACGCTTGTATCGGGCATTGACAAGTCGACCTTTTGGTGCAACGGCAAGGCCAACAATTGGTATCAGAGCCGGTCATAGGTTCAAACCCCTCGCTTGTGCTGGGGGGGATTGTTGCAAGATGGTGTGTCCCTTGGTCTTCCTTGTCCAGCACAGAGCTTGGGTTTGTGACATGGTCTAACCGCCTCCTGTGGATCTTAACTAATGCTTGTATCGGGCATTGACAGGTCAACCTTTTGGTGCAATGGCAAGGCCAACAAAAATGGCGTTGGTTTTTAGGGTTGAGGTATTCACCCTAATTTGGAGTCTCTCTTAAAAGCTTATTTTTGTAGCTTATTTTTCATGCTAGAGATTGACGACAAAGGGAGATGTTGCCGGTTTGTTACCAGAAGGCTGAAGAACGGGATTGAGGATGAAAACCCCCAAATTCTAAGACTAGTTTCGGCAGTGAGAGACCTGCTCAAGCTGGTGATTGGTGATTTCATACAGGAATCACAACTAGGCATAAAGGATGAAGATTTATCAGTACTTTTGATTGGATTTCAGTTTGTTTTTGGGTGTGAGATTGCTGGTTTTTGGTGTGGTGTGGATTTCTACAGTTTGGGTGTGTTTATTTGCAGTTTTTGGGCATTTCCTTCCTGAGCCTGAACTCATATTTTGGCTCATTGCTTCAAGAAGAACATAGTATTCGAAATGGGTATTGCTAAAATCAAAGAGTCTCTCCATGGTGATTCCATAGAGCATTAGATTGTATTTTTTGAATGAGTAATGAATTTTTAGTGGCAGATCGAACTTCACAGGAGGACGCCCCTTTGTGGGTGATTATTCATAGCTTTAAAATCTGAATCTTGTTTGGCTTCAGTTGCTGGATATTCGTGGGTTGGCAGCTTTGGAGGCGTGGCTGTAGCAAGGAAAAAAAGACCTTATATCTGCCCCAGTTTGATACTCTTGAAGGGATTCATTTAAATTGCTGCTAGGCGTCTTCTTTGGGGTGCTTTTCCCTTTGACTGGCCGGCCATTTTCTGTGATGAAGTTTCAGTCATCTGAGTGCTTTATGGTGGACGACTTTGGCCCTGTTTGGCTTTGAACTTGAGGACTCTCTCAGGAGTGAAGGACGTGACCTTTGAGAAATCACATTCTTCTGTCAAGGAGCTCAAATCAGGTCTGAAAATTACTTGTGTTATGAGTTGAAACTGCTGTGTAATAATCAGTAATTTTCTGTCAAATAGGACTGTTCATTGGAAGCTTTGAAAGGTTATATTTCTTTGTGCTTTTGCTTCTATTTAAGTTTCCCTGCAATTTACTCTTTTGCAAGCTCCATGCAATGAATCGTACATGTAAACTCAATGCAAGAACAACCTTATAAAACACAAACAGCAAGTGGAAAATATCTATTCATTGGCATGATGAAACTATGAATAACACATGAGATCACAAAGGCAACGTTCTCGGAAAATCATAACAGCAGTGGTGAAGTTCTCAAAAAAAATTTGGGGTTGGTCACTACAGCTGCATTGCCATCTCTCAAGCACATGTTTGTAAGCACTAGGTGAATAGACAATACGTATTCTAGGAAGACCAAAGGGTATAGAGTTGTGAAGACCTTTTTTTATGATTCATTTGCCAAGTACATGGAAGAGATCATCAAGATAAGACTTCATTAAAAAATCACCTTTTTTAATTTTATAATATACAATTTATTGATTTTTTTTAATTTTTTGTATTTTGTGATTTCAATTTTATATGGTCTCTTGTTCTAGGTGTCAAAACCATGGGTTAGGGTTCTACAGTAGGTAGATGAGGAGGAAAACCCCATCAGGTGTCTATATGGGGCCATGGACAAGCCTAAGGAGGTGATCCAACACTTGTATGGGTCAAATGAAAACAAATATGAACCCCTTTCATGCATTATTAATCGAAGTAGAATTGACAACTCCACAATCATATTCATGTTCCTGACTACTGTTTGGACCCAAAAATTTCTTCTCCAATTCATTTAGAGTAGATAAGAAGGTTATGGATGACCTCAACACATGTATGGAGATTATGGTCCTCAATGAAAACCTTAGGGGCATCATTCATGACAAGTTATAGATCTATTAGGGCATAAAGGGGAGGTTTTCTTCCCCTCTATGAATTTGAAAGAGAGCTAGTCTATAGCCAAGTTAAAAACTAAATTGTTTAGTAAAACATAAGTTTAGTATTTAATTTTAACCTACCTTAAGTTTAATTTTGATATATTATTGTGATTGTAGAGTCGTGGTAAAAAGATTTTAATGCAATAACACTTAATCTTCAAAAACTTACCATCTACATTTTGTTCTAGCCTTGTGCAACTTTTGGTGTGGATGCAATTAGAGTGCTTTTAAGGCCATCCACACAAAGAAGTACAACAGATTAACTCAAAAACACCTAAATGACCTAGTTGTCTTCATGCAGTACAACCTTTGAATGCATGCAAAGGTGGAGGGGCAAGAGACACATGAGGCACTTGACTTAGGTGGCATCGATCCATATGCAAATTGGACTATTGTGGATGTGTGTCTCATTTTTATGGATGGTTAGATGGCTGATTTGGAGAGAGAGGTAGTAGAATGGGCAATGGAGGTATTTGCATGAGTAGTGGAGGCAACAACAAATGAGGAGGCAAAAGGTGAGGTGTATTAGATGCACAATATATGTCTGAGGCTCTTGTTGAGGATGATAATGTGCCTCAATAATAAGCACTACCATCTAGTTCAAGGACACCCACAACCATTTAGGAGCTTTGGTTGTAAAAGGACTTTATAGATTATAAACATTGAATTTAGACTTTGTAATTGTTATTTATATTGAAACTTGAAGTTGATATTCATTAAACTAGGTTTTTAATCTATGATGCATATTGAACTCTAGTTTTGATCCACATAAGGAGGAAATTGTTGATGTGTTTTCTAAATTCAGTAATATGCATCTTTTTGAAGAATATTTTACAAATTTATGTGTTTTTTAATAATTGGAATATTTGCCAAGTCGCAAGTCTGAGTCAAATACTAGGGCTTATAAGTTTGATTTTTTGAACTATGGTTGAGAATAATCAACAAATTTACTCAATAATTATTACTCCCCTTCATCATAAAAGTCAATTAGCATTTTCACATTTTTAACACTTTGGATAAAAAATTCACAATAGGGGCCAATTAGTTAGTATTCTTCACCCTTTTAGACTTTTACTAAACCTTGATGACATGTCCTAAGCCATTATCACACCTAAAATTCTTCAAAAACCTTCATGTTTGATTTTCAACCAAAGTTAAGAACTTTTTCCATGCATCAAGCACTTGTAACGACTATTATTAGATAAGTTCAAATTACTTGGGTTATAAAATACTTTTCCAAATTTTTCTAGCAATCATATGCAAGCTAGAATTGATCTCACTAATGGTTTTTGTGTGTAGTGTATCACAAAAGAAAGCATGGCATAGATATTCTGGGTGCGAGACCATAATGGTCTTACATCAGTCAATGAATCCTCATAATTTTTTGCAGACCTCCCCAATGCAGGGAAGTTGTTTTGGGGGATCCCTAATAATTTACAAAGCTGGCTTGATGGCTCTAAATTATTTAAGGCCAACCTCTCTCGCTCCTCCCTAGAAGATATGATGTAATTTTGGGGGCTTTAGGAAACATTTCTGTAGCATCAAATTTCAAATATTTTTTATCGACCTAGGAGTCTACACATGGGAGCTCTGTTGGAAATGCTTAATCTGCTCCCTTGGTCAGGAAGGGAAAATACTATTTTGGTAAACATACAATTATTTTTCCTATATTGCCTAATCAAAGACTTGGTTCTCTTGTGTAATTTTTCAGAAACTGCAATGAAGTACCATTCTTAGATCACAATGTGACTTGGTCTGCATTAGTCTACAAAGGTCTACATAAAACAGATCAATAAGTCCTCTCATCTGGGTTGCATCCTTAAGAATATGTTCTCTGTGATAATTCCCATAAATATGACTAAAATTGTAATTTTCATACACAATTAAATTGAGGATATCTCCATATTTAAACCTTGTACCATTTCTTGTCTCTCATCTCAGTAAGTGCCTGCATATTGAGTCGCCCAACCTCCAATGCCACAGTTTTGCATTGTTTGCAATTTTTCACAAATACTAGCCTGGTCATTTTCTGGACTAAACCCTGTATAAAGCAATATATGTAGTTTAGAATCCCTTGCTCCATGTGTAACCTCCTGATGTTCAGCATTCCTTCTAATATACTCTTAAGCATTTAATAGTAGTGTTTGATCAAACTGCAACATGTACAATATTAATTTTCTATATTGCAACATAATGGAGCCCTGTCTAGAAACATCACCGTTGCTGCCATATCCGAAGAAAACACACTTAGTGTGAGGGGTTTTTTGATGTGTTATGAACCACTCCCTATGTGAGGTCATTGATGGGGTGATGCCAGGATTGAGGAATAAGATTTCATCTTCTCCTCCTAAATGTGCCCAATATACTGTAAGTAGTGATTCATCTCTATTGCATAAACCTACACTTTTCTTACCATGTATGCAGTTTCCTTTCACCAGAGATTCTCTTTGTGCAACCCCTTTTCTTTTACAGTAGAAGGATACGCACTTCTTCCTTAAAGTAAAATTACAACTACTTTGAGGGAAAGACTATTCAAGAAGTACAGATGTCAAAAGTGTCAATTTACCGTCTCAATTGCATAAGGTAACAAGTTAGCTACATAAGGTAACAAGTTAGCTATCAAAGGAACGTCAGAAGCACTCGAAAGGGGTCTAAACCTGTTTCTGTGGCCTCTAAATTCATTTCCTTAAGATATAATTAGTTTGAACTTCTGAAGGCTACCTTGGAAGAATTAATCTGAAGATTGCAATCTCTGTTTCACCTCTTTGAACTAATATTTAACAGGCTTATTTTGAGATTATTCCATCACTGACTTGCACCACATGTGAATCCCTTCAGAATAAAGACCACATATATTACTAGTGCTTTCATATCACTTTCTTCCCTTTTTTAGTTTTTACTTAAGAGGACCATCCACATTTTAAGCTTGACATAATAAGAGGCTCATCCATTACATTGTTGCCACAAAAAGAAACCTTCAACAAGCGTCTCAATTATATGCTATTCCATTCTTTTGGCTGTCATAAAGGCCCCTGTCGACATGCCTTTCCGCATATATCCCAAGGCGAACCATCCAATAATTCTAACTATCAGTTCTTAGCATCAATGTCAACCTTCCTGAACAATTCCTCGGTTCAACTAAGGTTCCTGTGTCAATCTATAAATATGGTTGACCCTTGCAATATAGGTTTCCAGCCCAATCACCTTTTATGTCATTTCATCTTACTAATTCATCTTTCAGCTTCAACTGTAGTCCAGTTACCTTGCAGCTCTATATTTTTTTCTTAAAAGTTTCTTACTCAAAACAAAAAAGACTGAAGCATATGCATCATCCTGTGAAGTATGGAAAAAATATAAATCTCCAAAACCAAACCAGCCTCTCCTGTCAACCACTGTAATTGGACTGATGTCCTCTACCCTTCCCAGTTTCAAACACGGCATTGTGGTGACTGTTGGTGCTTGAGAACTTGAAGTTATCTCTGAGCTCTTTTTCCTTGACAGCAAAACCTTCATAATGTCAGCTTCCTATTATTTTACATGCATCATAATTCACCTCTCTGACAAAACAGTCAAGCGCCCTGCACTTTGCTCATGCCCTTGAGCTAATTATAAAACTCTAAGAAGTCTCTCCTTACACTTTCCAAATTACTTAGCAAAGCAGACACAGGAAACTTGGAAAGACCTATGGACTCTGGGTTCCACTTATTTTCTTCTTGCTCTTCCTTTCCATAAAATTTCCAGTGCTTTATGCCATCTGAAAGCTTCCAGACAAGCTCAATGTCCTCTTAGGAAGAAAAAACTATTAAGAAGAAAAATCTAAATTTTGTACAGTCTACTGTGTCTCCCTAAGGATTATTGATGCCTCTGTTCTACGTGCTATCTCTTTTAACCATTCATCATTCATGCTGTAGTAAATAATAGTTTGCAGACACTGGGCAAAATATCTTCTAACAATGTTCACAGAACATGGAGTAAATTAGAAAGAAAAAAAGTCCTCAGAATATTCTATTATTTGTAATTTTTTATCATCGTCATAATAATTCTCCAACCTTAGAACCTTGAATGTCCAAAACTATCAAAGGTCCACCTCATGAACTTATGATTGATTCATCGATATTTCAGCTTGGTTTAATAAATCTCATAGAACCTCTAAATATGGCTCTGTCAAAAGTCTAACCTAATTACAGTTCAGGCACCAGAGCATCGTTCACAAGAATATGCGAAAGCAAACTACTCAATACCCAATAAGGTCATAACAATGCAAATACTTGACATCGTGATATCGGTGAGAAAAATGATTGTAGAATCCTTTTGTCAATCACAATATTGAGGTAGGCCAGAAGCATGCCACCTGCTAAATCTCATACTTAACATGTATATTTTTAGAAGGTGAAAAGCATTTGTTAGAACTTAGATGCGGGCAGCTTGCATAACGATTTTATAGAATAATACCGGGATGTGTGCAGCTTGCACTGGAATAAGAGATTTTACTGCAAACAGGCTTGCCAAGCTCACCCAAGTAACATAAAGTTGCCCAGGATGACCCACGATGGATACCAGAAGCAAGGAGTGGACATGGACAAGAAACTTGTGAAGTCACAAAGGAGCCGATGTTACAACATAGCTATAATTTGCATAAAAAAAAATAGCATAGATTGGATGAATTACATTCATAAAAGATTATACATAAACAAGATTTTAGACGGACATTAACCAACATTCATCAGCACGGATTTCACCCCACCCTCCATTTGTTTTCTACACACATTTTTGTTTTCTCTTTCCAAATCAAAATCAAAATATAATAACAATTATCCAAGCGGTTATGGCATATTATTAAAAGAGAACAATCTTAAGTGCAATCCAATTTCAAGAACCTCCACCTCAATAAGGTGGAATCAGGTAAGGTTGCAGTGTACCAATCATGAGGTACGTTCAAGTGTGAACCATGTTTAAAAATCTAAGGTACGTAATCCAAACAGTCCTTGCGCATGTACTCCGAGTATACATTCAAGTGTAACCCGTGATTACAAATATTAAGCATGTGGAGAAGGCATCCGCTCAATGGTTACCCTTGTTTACAAATCAAACCCCATGCGGTTCAGGCATAAACTCGACGGTAACCCGTATCTACAAACCTTAAGATTTTGATCCAAGCATACCCACAACGCATTAAGGAGGTCCATAACCTCACTTAAGATAAATATATAAATAAATACTCATCTACTTGGAAGCGTATAATCCTGAAAATCATTCAATCAAAAGTAAAGGGACATATATACACCGTTATTCTTGAACCCGCATTTTTCATAAAAACCCTTATTCTCTATAATACAGTCAAGAATGACCTTATAACAGCCTGCATCATTTGCATACTGGGTCAAAAAATTCAATATCTTGTGTCCTAGATGTTTACCTCTCATAGAAGAATCTACTACCACATCTTCTATATGACCCGCTTTGCCACATGTTCTCAAAAACTTCTTTTCCACAAAAAACAGCCCCAGTTGCCACAATTCTGCCGCTTTGGAGGTCTTCTATCACACAGACAAAATGATCATCGCCCAAACTGTGCAGCTCCTCAAATCTCTTGGTGAATTCTTCTTCAGGGACCTTTTCACATGCAGATAGCTGCCCTAAGAGATCAATAAATCCTTTGGCGTAATCTGAAGCTTACAGCCTTCTCAGAGCAAAATTTTCTTGCTCTTCCTTTGTTTGAAGCTTCTACTGCTGTTTCCATTGTGTTCAAATCGAGATGATTAAAGCTGCGGTTGGCTTCCTAAAATATTCCAGGTCTTCAGAAATTTTTGCTTTTTATAAGCAGCGGGTTCTATATAGATTTTATAACTTAAAATTTATAAGTGGTCTATACTAATTCAATCAATGAAAAAAAATAAATCAAATCTAGATTATATTCTTGTATAAATACAAAAATAAAATTATCATTCTCATTATTTAAATATAATTAATTTTCTAAAAAATAGGCATAAATTATGCATGGGTCTAAAAGATAGATTGGGCCCACTTGAAAAGATAACTCCAACTCCCTGCCATATAAAAGTGGAGTCGAGATAAATTTTCTAAGGGTCTCTTTATGACAAAAGATAGGAAAACATGATTACATATAAATGGGGTTTATTGGCCTTTCAAAGATCATTGAGTGCCACTTCGTCATGTAATAAATCCCTATGCTCAATAATATATTTTGTTAATTAATGCCCAATGAGCTTTGAGGATAAATTTTCTTTTAATAAATTGTTCATCTCCATCTCCATCTCTATCTCCTTATCCCTCTCTCTCGCTCTTCCCTCTATATCTCCCTCTTTCTATCCCTACCTCTCCCTCTTTCTCCCTCTCTCCCTATTACAAACATAACATGAGCCTATTTATAATGGTGCTTGATTATCTTCTTGATTCATATTTTTTATTTTGGTCATGTTTGAATCCATGTAAGTGAATGCATAGTTTATTTGAAGTTATCACTTTTCCATTTATACCTTTGTTGGAACATATTACAGTACCCCCTAGAAGCCACGTTCACTAGGAAATGTGTATAGAAAATATGTGAAAGATCTAATCCATCCCATCTTCATATTCATCTCTATCTCTATCTTCATCTCTATGTATCTCCCTCATCTCTAGCTCCTTACCTCTCCCTACATCTCTCTCTCTACCCCCTCTATGTTTCCCACTATATATATCTATGTATCTCTCTCTCTTTATATCCCTATCGCTCCCTCTCTATCTATCTCTCATCACACACAAACACACACACACACACACACACACAAACCTTCCTTATCATTTAACACATTATAGTACACACACACACATGAACCTTCCTTATCATTTAACACATTATAGTAGACACACACACACACACACACACAAACCTTCCTTATCATTTAACACATTATAGTAGACATTATCACTTGCATATTCTACACACACACAACAAACACACACACACACAACACACACACACACACAACACACACACACACACACATGCACAAGCACGCGCGCGCGCGCACACACACACACACACATAGACACAGTCATAGACACAATCACACACAACATATTATTTGTGAATATAATTACAATGTTCCTTATCATGAAACACATTATAGTAGACATTATCACTTCCATATTCTACACGCACACAACAAACACACACACAACACACACGCACACACACACACACACACACATGCATGCATGCACACACGCACACACATGCACAAGCACGTGCACGCGCGCACACAGACACAGACACATATAGACACAGTCATAGACACAATCACACACAACATATTATTTGTGAATATAATTACAATATTCCTTATCATGAAACACATTATAGTAGACATTATCAATTCCGTATTCTACACATACACACACACACATGCCAACACACACACACACATGCACACACACCCACACACACATACACACAACATATCCTTTGTAAATATAATTAGAACCTTCCTTATCATGAAACCTACTATAGTAGACATTATTACTTGCATATTCTACACACACACAACATATTCATTATGAATATAATATAATCTTATCATGAAACACATTATAGTGGACATTATCATTTGCATTTTCCACACACACACACACCTTAATTTCTTATGATGAAACACATTATAGTGAAACATTATCACTTGCATATTTTACACACACACACACACACACACCTTATCACAAAACACATTATAGTAGAAATTATCACTTGTATATTCTACACATACACACCTTCCTTACCATGAAAAAAATTATAGTAAACATTATCACTTGCATATTGTACACACACACACACCTTCCTTATTATGAAACATATTATAGTAGACATTATCACTTGTATATTCTCCACACACACAAATGCACATGCACACACATGCACACACACACAAACACGCTCATACACACACATGCGCACACACACACACACATCCACACACACACACACACAGATACACACACATACCCACACACATGCACACACACAGACACACAGACACTCTTTAAAATTTATTGAAGATGAAAATTTTGTGTTGTCTTCCATTGATGTAACTTTCTTTTTGATGGAATGTTCTGATGAACTCCTCCTTAGCTTGTGCAAAATTGTTATTAATTCTCTTACTACTAGATTGTACAAAATCAAGGTAATTTCCAAATACATATCCTTTGGGGGTGAAGCCACATAAGTGGTTTACACTTTTTAAGGAAGGAAATTTTGACTTTTTCCCATTCTTCATATCAAATGGGTTGGCCAGTTATCCACCCCCATAAAAAAACAATATTTAAATGGGTTCGGCCGAACCCATTGAATATGACTAAAACAAAAAAAATGCTTTCATTTTCACATTTTTACTGTGAACTTTACCAGTCACTGTCTCCCTGCGCGCGGCGAACATAATCCGTAACGGTGACCCAAGAAAGTTTCTCTACCGACGAAAGCAAATTTCGGTTCCTCTCTTCAAACTTCATCATTCCAATTCCATATGACCACTATTGAGCATGAGGTATTTAAAATTCCATTTTTTTAGAGTTCAAAATGCATGTATTTGTTTAATTTTGAAACCCTATATGCAAATTTTTTTAAATTTATTGAATTCAAATTGCACTTGTTTGAAAGTTTTTAAAGCATTTTCAATATAGTATTTTGCTTCCCGTTTTGCATAATCCAAGGGTTTGAGTAAGGAAAAACGAGTTTCCTCCAAAAAGTTAGTGCAAAAAAACATTATAATGGCTCTCAACATAGTCTAAAAATAATTTAAAACTACAAATTGAGGTCAAACTTGTAGATAGAAATGCAAAATTTCATACATTGTAGGGTGAACCATGAGAGTCAGCAGTTTGTTAAGATGTTATAATATTAAGTCTTATAAAAATCAAGAATCATGTATCATTGATTATGTACATTACAATAAAATATCTATAACAAATGAAGCTAAAAACCCTAACCTTCTTTGTGAATTCTATAGTGTGCTTGCTACATGAGTAATTTTTTTTATGAAAACCATGTTTAGGAATGAAAATATCCAATCCCTTATGCTTCTAAACTAAATTTTGCAATACTTATGGTTCTTTTGGTTATAGATTCTTGAATCATTTTATAATATAAAACCTACATATAACCTACTTTGGCTCTAATAATTTATGCCAAACCCTTTAGAGATTCTAGGTGTTGCATCTTGTCTTGATTTTGTTGCATCTTGTCTTGATTTTCCCACCATTATTTATTCCTTTTGAAAATTTTACAAATTGAGCCGAATCCTTGCACTTATGCTTAGAGGATCCTTATGTATGTTCTTAAAATTATTTAAAGGTTAAATGACTTTTAATCCTAAAATAAAGGCATATCACAGGATCTCTTGCAATTGTAACCTCTTTACTAGTGTTCAAACATATTTGATACCTTGATGGCATGACATAGATGATGTTGCTTGATATTGCTTTATCCATGGATACCAAGTAAAATATAGAGATACATCTAAAGAAGAAAGAATATGACATAGAATAAAACCTCATCTTTTAGACCAAAAATTAAAGGTGGAAATAATGTATCCTATAGTTTCAATCAACATATCATTAGTCAATTTTAAAATAAACCCTCAATATATATGCTTGTTCATAAAATGATGATAAAACAAAGTATTCAATGCATACATTTTATTGGTGAGTAAGATCAATAAACACTCCCTTACATGGTTCATGATCCACACAAAACCAAATGACCATTATAATTATTTGGTAATATCTCACAATGTGAAGAAGGTGTCAAAAAAATTAGCATACCTAAATCGTAAATTGACTTGTCATAAAGTGGGTGGGTAGCTTAGTGGTGGAGATTTTCATCCTAACTAGTTCATGGAAATTTCAACATGAGGAGAACTAATAGTAAAATAATAATATCTTTTGACAACATAGGCATCCAAGTACTCATTCCAAGATTGTTGAAGATACAATATTAATACATCAGGATTTCAATTAAATATCACACTTTCCTATAAAAAAATCCCAATTGATCTATCTTTTGGTAGTGCATTTAGTTTGATATATTTTTCTTCCCCATACTTACAAGATTCCTTTATTATCGAAGCTTATTTACTCTAGTATGTTATCCTTGGTTCTCATATGAACTATATATATATATATAATTCAATCAAGATCCTCTTATCATTACAAATTTAAACTTAGCTTATTTTTTCTCCCAATTTCTTCTTAATGAACATATGGTCTTTCTTCCTCTATTAGCCTACTCATGCACCATCACCAACCATGAATGAATCTCCATGAAGCTAAATACCCATTTGTACTTGGTTGGTGTAAGTTGGGATTAGTGTTCCATTCACTTAAAATCTTATCTTTAATGTTGTTTTTTTCTAAATTCTTTCTAAAGGGCATAAATTATAGTCTAGAGCTTTGATTTTAATATTTTCTTAAAATTAAAAATATTAATGAGCTTGATGCATTAAGCTAAAAAATATCAATTTGGACACCATTAAAACCCTCGAGAGACTCTCGTAAAGTGAAAATGAGCTCCAAAATTTTATAGTGTGATATGTGAGAAAAATGAAAAGGTAAGCAATGGGCTCAAGATATTATTATAATAAAATTAAATAAGGAGATCGTGATGATTATTGTACTAGGAGTTACATTGGGAAGAGTGGAGCATCTTTTCATAATAGATGAGACTTATTGTAGTTGACATCTTCATCATAAAGCACTAGTATTGGGAGCGGTTACTATCAAGGTTATGGGATTTAAGGTCCTATATCATTAGTTCGTTTATATTTTGTGTACATGTTCCAATGCATAGTGGGGCATGGGTTCTTTTCTTGTGGACCATGATTTTTTTCCACTCATTACATAAATTAATTGATCATTTCTTGTTTCCCTTGCTCTATATACAATTTAATGTATGACATAAGGTTTAAATGGTGTTATGTAGAAATAGCCAAAACATTAGACTAAAGAAGATTGAGTGGATTGGATTGTTATAATCTTGTTATGAATATTAATAAAAGTTTCATATCTCTTTAGTAGTGGGATTTTTTGAAAGGGTTTCTCCATATTATAATTCTAGTGTTCATGAGGTTTGAATATTTATTTATTTTCTCCACTATTTCATTAATATTATTTGGTATATTGTATGTTTGATTAGACTTAAAGTGCCTCACCATTAGTTGATACTCCTACTATATATATTTACCTTGTTTGCAATAGTTTAGTCCATGTCAATAGTTGATTTGCACCGTTAATAACTTGGTGGGAATATCAAGTATTTTTTATTAAATATAATCAATAATCATTGTAAAAGAAATTTTAAATCAAATATTAGTCTAGAATGATTATTTGAGTGCTAGATAAACCATTTAAATTTAACCTTCATAATATTAATCTAAATATGTAGTTTTACCAACAAAAGGAATGATATTTATGTCTATTACATGACAATTACAAAATCATGACTATAATTCTTTAAATTATACTCATAATCTAATTTAATACTCATAAGATATTAAATCATTGTTTTTCTCAAGAGACGTGTAATTAAATATCAAGAATATTCTTTAGTTTATTAGTCCACAAAATAATTTTAATATAGTCCATAACATTCAATTTTAAAATTCATAGAGTTGTTGGGATATTATCATATCACTAGCTATGGAAAAATTTAGGAAAGGGTGGGATATTACACTGCCCCCTATATTTGTGTGTTTTAGAGAAAATTAGCATGGAAGGTTTGCATTTCTCACAAATAAGAAAAAATCCTGAGACTAATGTACAATATTCTACTATATGTTTTCATATTGTTGAGTTATGCCTTGCAAATTAAATGTGTATCTTTTCCTCTACAACAGTCCCTTTATACATAGAACTATGGATTAATGGTTTTATTATATTATGATTGAATTATGCCTCATGTTGGAAATTCCTCTATCTCTTCTTTGCTAAAATACTTTGGAACTAATAGGATTCAATTGTGTTTTATGACATAGGTCTATATTACCACAATGATGTATGTATAGGTGTACATTTCAACTTGGTTAGCTTTCCTAGGAAGTTCTTCATTACAACAATCACTCCACCTTGTCACTCAATCAAGCCCACTAGAACATATATTGGAATTTAACCTCTTTCATACTAAAAGAAAAAGTAATCATTAATTATATTTAATTTACCA
>VDFB02154418.1:0-15962 GCA_007258455.2 Sequoia sempervirens | reverse complement strand
CCAATGATAGACTAGGATGAACAAGAGGTTGATGACCTCGACATTGTGACTAAACCAATCATGACTCGAACCAAAGAATGGATTGATGGAAAAGTAGTCTAATTAAAGCAACAAGGGTTTGTCTTGACATATGAAGGGCTCAAGAGTGAGCCTAGTGCCATGGAAGATGTTGCCACAACAACTTCAATAGGTGGGACATCCAAATCTCTTCTGATCACAAGATCGAAGAAGATGAAAGGGACTAAAGCGGAATAGTCTCTAGACCCCAAAGTTTATTCAAGGAAAGACTCAAGAGACTCACCTTCTAAGAGGCCCAAATGTATGTGAAGTGTTGTAGAGTAGCCACCAATTCAAGAAGATCCCCTTCAAGAGGGTGAGGAAGGGAAGATAGATCAGCCAAGACCTCCTCCAACTCTCCCTATCTCCACTACCCTTCCACCTATTTCGCAGGCCATGGTCGCTACATCCCCAACTGTAGTGGACATCTCGGTCCATCTCGCCTCCTCTCCCCTAGTGGGGCCCATAATAATGATTGACTCTTCTTCTGCCACAACTTCTCTGCTTTCCTCCACCGCCATGTCACCTACTACATCACTCCTATTGGTAGTAGTGACAATGCTAATTCCTGCACTAGCATTACTAGAGACTTTCTCGTAGCACATGCAGAATGTCCCCTTTGAAATTTCTTAGATCTTTCTGGATCCCACCATTCAAGCTGCCTTAGCATGGGTCCTCACCAGCGCTACACCTTCGCAACCTCCAATAGGACCACTAGCAATAGAGGCCATAATGTTAATTTATGAGGAATGGGAGAGGTAGGAGAAAGAATCCTCAAAGGCAATGGAGGAGGAATCTGATGAGTACCATGAACACCCAGAGTATGAACACTGGAAAATTGATAGGGTGGTCTATGAGGAAGAAGGAACGGGGTCTTCTGAGAGCGAAGATGAAGAAGAGGGTATAGGTGGTAGAACTATTGTACAAACCTTCGATGATGATCTCGAAGAGGAAATGGCCAGACAATTGAAGCATGATGAAGAAGAGAGAGAAAGGTCACCTCCCAAAGAAGAGAAAGAAGGTGGTAGGACAGTAGAAATGGTAGAACTCCCTATAGGGGGATAGCTAGAGGTTGTGCCACCTCCTTATAGAGAGGAAGGAAATGTAGAAGAGGACAAACCTGAGTAGCATGGGCATGAGGATAAACAAACTGAGGAGGAGAAAGGGAAAGGAATTGAGATAGAAGAAGGCCCACTGAAGCAATTGCCAACTAAGCCTCTCATCAAATGCCTCACGTTCACCCAAGACTTTGATGAGGAAGAGGGAGACGACACTAGAATGGAAGAAAGGGCTCCCACAGGTGAGCAAACAGAGATCCAGACAGAGGAAGGCGAGGGTGATCGAGAATTTCCCAAGGAAAAATCTACCATGCCCGAATGGCCGGAGAAGCAGCTTGAAAAGAAGACTCCCACCCAGAAGGACCCAAGAGCAAGGCTCGAGGCTATCCTAGCCTGAGCGCAAATCTCAACCAAGAAGGAGAAGAATCCCAAGGTTAGATCCAAGGTAATGATGGATGCTTCTAGGTCTCGAAATGTACAAATAGCAATGCCGGTGGTAGGTCAGGGGGAATAAGCTATAATTTATCCACCATTAACTTGGGTACTGCTACAAGAGAAAAAAGGTGGAGCATCTCGAGGAGTCTGTGGCTATGGTGGTGCACCTAATACAACAAGACAAGGTCTCGAAAGATGAGCTCAAAGCACAGGTGGCCGCCTTGATAGATTACATTCAATAATGGTCTTCAGTTGAAGAATTGCCTACCACATCCACTGCTCCACCCCAACTGTTGTCCAAGGAACAGATTGAAAAACTAGAAAAGAGAAAGAACTTGGATAAAACTATAGAGAGTTGGTTCCAACAGGTTCTATACGTCGGGAACATGGGTATTAGTCGGGCTGTTCAAATAGCCAACAAGTTATTGGAATTACAGTAGTCCCTCGAGAACACAAGAAGGCTTTGCACCGACTTCCTTTCAAGTTACGAGTCTACCTATCCAAAGATCGAGGCTATCCTCCGGCTACCAAGCATGACCTAGGAAAAGGAGGTCGCATTCAAAAGGGACGACCATTGGCTAGTGGAGGTGAGACTTTGATAACATAAGAGAAAAGTTAGAGTAGATAATGGATAAAGTGGATCCAAATATCAAATGGGTCAAAGAAATTAGGGCAGATTGTGCCCGATATTTGAAGCTAATGACGGGATATGACATGCCCACGGTGCAAATTGATCCAGAAAAGATAAAACCTCATTTCCAGAAGAGGATGGAGGACGGGATGTCAGATGAGATAACGACGGATTTCATGAGTTTTTTCGTCTCCGCCTTTGCCTAGTCAGAGTTGTTCAAAGATCACACCACCAAATATGATGAAGACTAGAAGAGGTTTGAAGACAACTCCAAGGAATGGAGTTATCAAGTGTTGTAGTCAAAAATCATAGAAGTTGACAAGCTCCAACCGGTAATCTTGAAATTCATGGAGTATGTAGCTTTGAAGAAGTAGGAGGGTGACCCTATTGTCAGTGAAGGGCTTATGAAGGAATAGCTACAACAGAAAGAGCAATCAACAAAAGATAAAATGCTATAGTGCTGTCACTAGATGACGAAATAGGGATATGGACAAAACTATATTTTAAATTGTAATATATTTGGGGGGTAGGTAGAACCCTAGTTTGTAGTGAATCTTGGCCACACAATAAGATTGAATCTTGGCCATTAGTTCTAATTTTTGGGCACTATAAATAGGGGGTCTCCTCTCATTTCCAAAGAGAGTTAAGTTGTTGTAAAGACATGCTGCTAGAATTTCTAATGAAAATACATTGACTTGGTGCATTTTATAAGTTCTTCACATGTTTCATGATTCAATCTCCATTGCTAGATGCTTTATTTAGATTTACATTTCTGTTTTAAGTTAGATTTAAATTTCTTAGATAGATTTTAGTAATGATGTTCTGTAGTTGTGAAAATTGTTGTTGTGTAGATGCCTTCCTAGCCCATACTTTTTGTTGTTTGTTGCTGGCAAATAGCTGTGCAAAGTTAGTCTGGGCTTGAATTCAAATCTGCTCCACACTTTTATCTTTGTTCATGCATGTATATGATGAATGAATGGTGAAATACCTACAGACCTTAGAAGATAGCACAAATTTCATGAGACTGTGAATTTTCTGGTTAAGTGAAATTTTGTTTGAAGGAAGTTGTCCATGGCAGGAACTCCATGATTACTATTCATAGTTAGTTGCAGATCTAGGAACCTTCCCTCTTCCCTGCTCTTTTCCCCTTTTTTTAGAAACAACCTATGCTAAGGTTCATTGTACATTGTAAAGCCAAAAATTGAAGAAAACATTGAAGTTTTAGACTATTGTCCAAACCTACAGTAAAATGCACCTTGACTCCCATCTTAGAAACTTCAGATTTTAAGATCCACTCCACATCTAGCTATGTAAGTCTACCTTGTGATTACCAACAAAATCACATCAAACATCAATTGAGGAATTCCATGCAAGTCATGACCTGACACCCAAGAGACCTTGGGGAGATTTTCAGCAACTTGCTATTGGAGATTTCCTTTCAAGAGAGGTAGTGCACATACACACTGCCTATGTTGAGAAAGTGTACAAAACACCCATCAATAGTTTCATCTACATGTTTTCTTGTTGCCGACTTGGGCTGATTGGCACCATCATGTGAAGTGTTTTAGATCATATTGGAAGATTCAATAAGATTGTTTTTGGTCCGTTCTATCCTTAGGATAGGACCACAATATGTTGTTGTGGCTGACTTGTTGAAATCATTGTTTGTATTCTTTTCTGGTTGACCTAATTGAAGTTTTGAAGTGTTGTGGTGGATATAAATGCAATATCATTTCAGTTGCAAAGGTATAGGTTTCTAAATAAGTGCGAAGAAGTGTGAGTGTGGAATGTATTGAATATCTAGCAGAGTTAGTGCTAAAGTGTCAAGAATAAATATCATATGCACCTTAATGCGTTAGTTAGTAGGTGAATTGTTGACAAATATTGTAAATTTCCTAAATCCATTTTGTATCCTACTCTAAGATAGTGAATCTCATCAAGTCCTTGTATCTTTCCCCTAGAGTTGTATGTGCTTCAATTTTTCAAGTATTTTGTATCTTTCTTTAAGGTAGTGCACCATTTGTAAGTCCTTTTTGGAAATAAGGCTTTATATTGTGAGTTAGCTCTCACCGTGGTTTTCCCTCATTGGGTTTTCCATGTAAATCTAGTGTCATCTTGTGGATGTATGTTTCTTGTTCCCTTTTCATTGTTGTTGATCTGATTAAGGATAGAATTGTTGTATCTTTCATTGCTAAAGATTATTGAAATTGATGAAAGTTTAAATTGTAATATCTTTCTTTGTTGCTAATCTATTTAAGGGTTTATATTTTCTTAAAAAGTATTGTGCTAAAGAGTTCAATTTTCGGAGGGTTTTAAGTTTTTATAGATACCGATTCATCCCCCCTCTCAGTGTCTAGTGTGTTCAACAATAGGAGATACGATACATGAAATGTCAAATGGTATTTACAAAACCATGAGATAAAACTACCCAAAAAGTGGTGCCCAACATATCTCTAATCAAAGATTCCTTGTAGAGGGAGTTGTCTTCTAGGGCAAGGAAAAGCCAACATAGCCTTTACCATTAGACTTGTGACCTAATGATGAATGGTATAGATTTACAATGAAAAAATATATATAAAATGTGGCTTTCGAAGGTGCTACCCTGAAACCTTTGTTGGAGTGTGTAGGCCACGAACCCAACAAGGGGGGTACCCCCCTACACTCTCCCCCCCTCTGTGCTCAAATTGCAAGATTAAGACACTATTTTCTAACACTAACTTATTATACACTAAATTCGTATATATGCTCATCTGTCTCTTCTAACCAGACAAATCAATATTGCTCTTTTATCTTTCTTGGTTAATTCAATTCCTATTTATTCTGGGTCAATCTATTTTTCCAACTTAGTATGATTTGAGATCATGTTGTCATCTAGACTATCTTTGAACTTCTATCATAAGATTCAAACAACTTTCACTTCTCTTCCAATACATTGGTCCTAAGCTAGGCAACATGCTTTTTTTAGTATTGCTTGTCAATGCGCATGGATATTTATATTTATCTATAATCAAATAAATATATTATACAAGGAAAATTCTCTTAAGCCATATGCAATTTTATATGACTTTTCAATAATAATAGAATCTCAAGAGACTAATTATTTCTATTTGTGGAAAATTAAATAAAAGATATGAGCCCTTAAGAAATTTACATTTTTTAAAACGTGTGCATGTAATAAGTGGTTTTCAAGTTACCAGTCCCACCCTTAATTTATGTCCATTTTTTTCCCTCTAAACTCTCCTCAATTTTTTCTTAATTCCCTAAAACTATTAGACCAAACTCATGATGTCTTGCTACTATTCCATCTACTAACTATTTTAAGTATCGTGCATGCTATTTTAAATAATTCCAAGGTGAGTTAAGCCTAAGTTTTATAAAATTCTTATTTGGTTTCCTAATTAATTTTTCCCCTCTCTTTTAATTTTAATATTTTATATTCAAGATCAAATTAAGTATAAATTTGAACTTTGAATTTTACAATCTACTAGGTAAAATAAATGTAAGTATTTACACACACATACATATAACCAATCCAACTATTTATTTGCTTGTGTGACACTATATGTGTTTGAATCATCATGAAAATCTACCTTAAAAAAACAATTAATCACTTGGAATAATAAAGTTGAAAGGGTAGGTTGTGACAATATATTTGACAAAGATTTCTCTCCAAGAAATGTATAGTGGTATTAGTAGTGTTTTTATAAATTTTTATTTTTGTTATAAAATTATAGATAAAATTTAGTTTTACTTTCATTTATTTGACATGATATATCTTGTGCCCATGGTATTTGATTTTTGACTTCTTATAGGTGATAAAGAGCATTTTATAAATAATTTATAGTAGATTAGGTGTGGAATTGATGGTATGTTCTTTGTTCCATTACATTTCTATAGAGTTTCTTGTCAGATTCTTAAATTATGGTTACTTTGTAGATTTACGACCAATTGAATCTAGAGTTGATTTGATGTTTTAGTCATGGAAAATATACAAATTAATATTTGGTTGTATTTATTTCACATGGTCACTAATGTATTGTTGAACCTATATATTGCATTGTGAGATCTACAAGTCTTATAACTTTGTAGGTTGTTTATATTTATAGGTTGCATAGATAACTTAGATGTGAGTTATCTATACCCATGGATCTTTTAGTGTTGATTAGCCTTGTTTGGTCACTTGGTGCATTGATATGTTTGTCGCTATGAAGTAGAGAGATAGAGTACCTAAGAAGATTGTATTTTGGAACCTATAGTTAACTATGGTGGTATGAGAGATTTTGGATCTTGATTCATGGGAATTTGATATAGTTACATTGAGTGTTGATCATTCTATGATGGAGATTCTTATATGTATACATATTTGAAAAACCATGGTTGTTTATGTGGATTATTAGTTGGTGGTGATGGATTAATTATTGGATTATAGGTGTTAGTTTATCTTCTATTTTGGGTGTTAGAGTAATAAGTTATTATGCTTAATTAATTACATCATATTGATTAATTAATTAAGTCACTTATTCCTCTTTATTACTTAAGCTAAACTTAGGCACATTAATAATTAATTAATTATTAATTATTAAGTGTGCACACTAAGGAGTTTCATTTAGGGTTTCTGTCTCCTTTTATGAAGTTGATGCTTTGTGGCCGATTCTCTTAATGCATTTTACACTTTGAGGTTTAGAGAGAACATCTTTTTGTCTTCATATCTTTTGCATGTGGCCGGGTATCCATCTTGCATCGCGGTGATCTTGTGGTTTTCTAATAACATGGTATCGAGCTCCGGACCTTTTCTTGTTTGTTAGGTGAGGGCCAGGTGAGTTTCCGGGGTGGGGGTTTCCTGGGGCGTGGCTTGCTGAGATGCGGGGTGTTGCTAGGGACTGTGAACCAAAATGGATGGTCATGCATGGTTCATGCCAAAACCTAGAATTCTGATAGATAGATCTGATTGGGTTGATGGGAGGCAAAGAGTTTTGTGCGATATATCGAGGCACTTTGAGAAAATTCAAAATGTTAAATTCAGAAAATTTTCCCAATATTTTTGTCTTGGCGAAAAGCCCTCATAGAAGGTAAGTATTGCCGGCCCGGTGCTGATTACTTAGCCTCACCCGATCTGACCACCGGCCCATGGAGAACGAGAACAAAGCCTGCGACCACGAGCGCTGACCCACAGTGCATGCGAGGACCGAGGGGTCAATTTTCATTTTGTAGGGCGCGGGATTTTTTTTCGCGTGACTGACGGTGTGACCGTCAATTTTAAGCTTCGGCTTTTGCTGATCAGCATGACGTCATCACATGCACGACCATTCCTCTTTGCCTCCTGGCCCACTTTGCGGTTTTGCCCTAAAGAGCAATTTTCTTTTAGCCCTGCTTGGGCATCACCGTGAAATGAAGCCAAGCGAGATATAAATTGGCGGAAAGCTGGTTCAAAGCACTTTCATTGAATTGTGGATTTATTTTACAAAGTATTTTTTTTTCTGTTTTACTATATTTATTGCTGTTTGAAGTCAGATGTTGTTTTTGGACTTCCGAGCTCATAACTTTTTGCCACGATGTCTAATTTTTGCCTCGTTTGCGGCGTTGGAAAGGTATTGAGGAGCTCTATGTTGCTGTCCATGCACTTTTTTGGTATCTATCCTAGGTTTATCAGTTAGTCCATATTTGGCCTGATGGGTTGTTTGGCGATTACTTGGATATTTTGGCAGTTGGGAGAGTGCATCTTGCATCTTTGCACTTCGTTTTCAGTAATACATCATTCAATAATTTCTTGCTGCTTCATAGATTCCAGGGTTGTTCCCATTTGGAGTTTTCGAGTGTTCTGTGGCATCGAGTCTGCTTTCACATTATTTTGATTCCGATTTTGGTTTCAGTTGTAGACAGAGATATCTTTCCTTGCTTGTCAGATTGCGGTTCTAGTGTTACTCTACAAAGTTCTTCCAGTGCTTCTTTGCAGCATGTCATCACATTGTAGGGGTTTTTGTCCCATGGGTTTTCCTTCTCTATCTCCTTATTGCATTTGTAAGTGGAATTTTTGTCGAGGGCCTAGTTGCGAGGACCATCTTTGCTTTCATGCATCTTATTCTAGTGTTTTAGCTTCTTTTAGGACTGGCTGTTTGGGGTTATTTAGAGTAATAAGTTATTATGCTTAATTAATTACATCATATTGATTAATTAATTAAGTCACTTATCCTCTTTATTACTTAAAAGTAAACTTAGGCACATTAATAATTAATTAATTATTAGTGTAGGAGTGTTACTAGGGTTTCATTTAGGGTTTCCCTTTTAGGGTTTCTTGATCTCCTTTTATAAGGATTGATCACTTCGTAATAATCGATTCTCTTAATGCATTTTACACTTTGAGGTTCAGAGAACATCTTTTTGGTTCTTCATATCTTTTGCATGTGACAGGTATCCATCTTGCATGCAGGTGATCTTGGTTTTCTAACATTGGGTATCATAGCTCTATTGTATTATTTGGAGGCATTGGTGTTGCATTTGAGTGTTTTGATTGTGCAAAGGCTATGGGTGATATTGAATTAGGAGATGGTTATCATGATGACATGTGTAGTTTGGTATCATAGTTCAGTGGGATCTTTGGTAGTGATGTGGATTTTTCATTTTTTGATGGATTATCTTTTGTAGTGATTTTCAATGTCATGAGGAGCTCTTAAATTATATCTCCTATATATAATGAGAGCTTATTAACATATTTAGTTCTATTTATAGGAGATTCTTATCTTCATGTGGTTGAAGATGTTGAAAACTTTATAACATGAAGGAATCTTAGTCTTTCGTAGAGGTGTTAATTATGATTTATCATTTGAAAAATGATCCTTGGTTTGGAAGATGGTTGTAATTATGCCATTTTCCACTCTTGATTACTAGATTATATTTTTTGTATAATATAGTGCTCCTAGGAGAAAATATGTTCATTAAAGATATAAGATCTTCTAAGGAGATATAGATCATGTTATCATGGTGAGTTATTGAATATATAGTTGGAGCTTTGGTAGTGATTTGAGGTAATAAACTAGGTGAGTATTTGATGTAAGAAGGGGAGGTCCTATAACACTTTCAACACAAAATCAATCAACAAGAACACTTTTCAAATCAACAAACTCTCAAACTCACTCAATCTCCTCAAATCCACTCTATTCCTTGTAGCATTGGAAATCCACTTAATTGGGTATAACTCCTCAATGAATTTCTTTCATACCAAGACCTAACCTATTTCAGGGACCCATCAAGACACTCTACAACATATCTCAATCACTCAATGGGTTGTTTTGACACAACTCACTCAAATCAGGCTTTTAATGCCAATTAGGCCTCTTTTGCAAATAGACTTATCTCTAAACCTCTCACCAAGCATCAAAACCTCTAGGGAAGTAATCAATAGGTGATCAACCCACATAATCCACAACTTATTTGCATAAAAACTCACTTTAAAGAGCCAAAATAGAAAACCCTCTTTTATAGCCTAAAACTTAGGGTTTTATTGGAAAACACATTAGCAGGCCTTGTCTACACTTGCCACCACCCCAAATAGGACTAAAAATCTCCGCTCAAACTTAATTCACCAAGAAATAACGCTACCCCTCACAATTTCATTCTTTACCATCTCAAAACCTCATTACTTCACTTGGAGAACTCAAATTTCACTCTAGGGCATCATGCCCAGTTCACTTCTCGGCCTCTCCTGCACACAAAAATAATTTACTCACCTTTAACTAATTTATTCCACCCATTACACCAAGATAAAATATTCACAGTAGGTGGAATGGGGAAAATTTCATATTGAACTCAACAAAAACCCTTAAAATGGAATTCCCTAAACTGCCTACAAAAAAATAGTCTTAAATCACTCAAAACTTAATGGGTTTCAGTCCTACAAAGCCAAAGAATGTCCTTAGAAGTCTCTACATCCAAAAAAAATTGCTTCAAGCTCTAAACTTCCTATACAAACAAAGTAATAGGCCTGTAGCAGCAAATTTAAGAAGAAAAATACAGTATTTACAGAAAATAGACTACTTTATTTTGATTTCCTTCAAAAATTCATCAACTCCTACTTTGTCACCAATTTAACAAGGCTTTTAAAATAGTTTCCCACCAAAGAAAATTGTTACAACTTCCTCAAATAGACTTTTGAACTTTTGTGACCGTTAGACTTCCTAAACTTGCCTTTTACAACTTTTCAATTTTGCATTTTGCATAATTAACTTTTTCAATATTTTTGCATATTTTGAACACTCAACCACCTAGACACCTAAATATCACCAAATATGACTAATTACATCAATAAATGGTCTTCAAGACCTTATTTTATGTAAAACATACCAAAATCTAAAGCCTAGACAACAACTTCAAGAATTGACAACTTTTATCCAATGGTGCTCCTGCACCATACACCCCAACTTTGAAGTTTTCCAATTCTCTTGGCAATGATTCACCAACTTGTTCACCTATGTACTTTTCATGCCTTTATCCTTTTGGAACTCCTTCATCAGGTTTATGTTTCTTTTTTCCTACTCCGCCCTTATCATTCTTGTCAATGTCTTCACTTGCTTCATGTAGCTTCACTTTCTGTGTCTTTTTCCTTCATTTCCTCCACTTTCCATCCATCTTCCCTTCCACCATTCCATTTTCCACTATCCCTTCTGTCCAGTCCATGCTGTGTCCCTCCAGTTTCCACCTCTTTCTTTCATTCCTTCACCTATACTCACTACTACAAGGCACTTAACTGTCCCAACTAGGATCTCTCCACTCATTTCTTGCCTTTCCTCAATCTTATCACCTTTAATCTGCTCTATTTCAGACTGAGACACTTTCTCATCCATTTTCTTCCACACAAAAGAATTCTTTATGCCAACTATTTTCCCTTTTTTTTCACTCTTCCTCTCAACTCTGTCATGCCTTGCATTGGATGCCAAATCCACACACTTGGCTTCATCAACATTTACAAACTCTTTCCTTCCAATCATGATGATCTCACCATGCTCTTTTGTCTCTTCATTCAATGGAGTCAATATGTATGTTCTTCCTCCTTTTCTATGGTATAAGTGTTTTTCCTTCCATTATACATAAATGGCCTGTCAAACTGCTAGGGCCTTCCTAGCAACATGTGGCAAGAACTCATGGGAAAAATGCCACAAACAACTTGATCCCTATACTAACCAATTTGGAATTCAACAGTAGCTTGTTCATTCACCACTATGGATTGATGATCACTAATCCAAGACACTCTATAAGGATTTTCTATAGGCACTCTTTTCAAATTTATTTTTTCCACCATATCACTAGATACCATATTATCAGTGCATCCAGAATCAACTACTACTTTGCATACCTTATTTTTGCATCTGTAGGTTTTCCTAAACAAGGATCTTCTTTAGATTAGCTCTTTCTCCTTGGAGGTCTTCAAAATTTGTCTTTTCATCATCAGCATCTCACCTACTTGAGGAACATCATGAAGACTATTGGAGTTTGAACTTTCGGCCTCACCCTCTTGAACAATTTGTGCTCTTCTTTCATTTTTATTTTCTCCTCCACTTGGTGTGGTTCCAAAATTCTCTGAACGCTTGAAGAAAGGGTGACCAAACTCACCACACTTGTAACACTTTCCTGCAAACTCATTAGAATCTCTTCTTTGCATAAAGCTTGTTCTTCCACCTCTCCATCCACCTCTTGATTCAGGTGCTTGTTCTTTACTACTATCAACATCTCCATGATATGCTTTGGATTGTCTCGTACCTCTTCCTCTATTCATGTTACCTCTTCCCCTTGTCTTTCCTACCTTCTCTTGATTCTATCCTCTACCCTTACTGCCATTTGGAAACATTCTACTACAGTCTTAGGAGGGTTCAAACTAATTTCATCCCTTATGTTCAATCTTAAACCACTCAAATACCTGGCCACTCTTTCAACCTCATCTTCATTGTGACCTGCCCTAATGCATAATCTATGAAATTCCTCAGTATAAGACATCACATCTAACTCCCTTTGCTTCAAATCTTGCAATTTCATAAAAGTTTGTATGGCATAATTTGCTGGTAAAAACTGAGCCTTTACCTTTGCTACCATCCTATCCCAAGAGCTTATCTTGGACTTACCTTTCTTGACCCTATCTTCTTGAACAAAGTTCCACCATGTTAGGGATGACCCCTTCAATTTTTTCTTTTCATATTTCACCTTCTTACTGTCCTATATGTCTTCAAACTCATAAAAATTATCTAAGGCATCAATCCAAGCCAAAACCTCTTCACTATCCATCTTACCTCTGTACATTGGCACTTCAACTTTCACTTTTGGATTCTTGTAAAATTTTACTTCCTTTAGCATCTTGATCATTCTCTTTTCATTAGGTTCTAAGTCATCTTCATCATTCTGGACTCCAACTAGAGGGTTTCCTTCTTCCCCCTCATCCTCCTTATCACTCTGGTCTTCATTCACCATTCCTCTTCTCTGGTTCTTCTCCAGAACTACTATCCTTGCTAAGGTGGATTCTTGAGACTCTTTATAGAGCCTTTCCTTTTGCAACAACTACTCTTTCAATTCCTTTATCTCCTTTTCCATCGCACTGGCCTTTGGAGGCATCTTCACAATCTTGCCTATTCACCTTCCAATTTTCCCTTCATAATTTACAACTTTCTTCCACAAAGACCTAGTATCTTTGCTCTGATACCACTTGATGTAAGCAGGGGAGGTTCTATAAAACTTTCAACACAAAATCAATCAACAAGAACACTTGTAAAATAAAAAAACTCTCAAACTCACTCAATCTCCTCAAATTCACTCCATTCCTTGTAGCATTGGAAATCCACTTAATTGGGTATAACTCCTCAATGAATTTCTTTCAGAACAAGGCCTAACCCATTTCAAGGACCCATTAGGACACTCTACAACATATCTCAATCACTCAATAGGCTTTTTTGACACAACTCACTCAAATCAGGCTTTTAATGCCAATTGGGCCTGTAATTAGGCCTCTTTTCTAAAGAGACTTGTGTCTGAACCTCTCACCAAGCCTCAAAATCTCTATGGAAGTAATAAATAGGTCCTCAACCCACAAAATCCACAAATTATTTGTAGAAAAACTCCCTCTAAAGAGCCAAAATAGAAAAATCTATTTTATAGCCTAAAACTTAGGGTTTTATTGGAAAACACATTAGCAGGCCTTGTATACACTTACCACCACCTCAAATAGGACTAAAAACCTCTGCTCAAACTTAATTCATTAATAAATAATTCTTCCCCTCACAATTTAATTCTTTACCATCTCAAAACCTCATTACTTCACTTGGAGAACTCAAATTTCACTCTAGGGCATCATGCCTAGTTCACTTCTCGGCCTCCCCTGCACACAAACATCATTTCCTCACCTTTAACTAATGTATTCCACTCATTCCACCAAGATTAAATCTTCACAGTAGGTGGAATGGGGAAAATTTCATATTGAACTCAACAAAAACCCTTAAAATGGAATTCCCTGAACCGCCTACAGAAATTTATTCTTAAATCACTCAAAACTTAATGGGTTTCAGTCCTACAAAGCCAAAGAATGGCCTTAGAAGTCTCTACATCCAAAAAAAATCACTTCAAGCTCTAAAATTCCTATACAAAGTAATAGGCTTTTAGCACTAAATTTAAGAAGAAAAATATAGTATTTACAGAAAATAGAGTACTTTATTTTGATTTCCTTCAAAAATTCATCAACTCCTACTTTGTCATGAAGTTTACAAGGATTTTAAAACAATTTCCCACCAAAGACAACTGTTACAACTTCCTCAAATGGCCTTTTGAATTTTTGTGACCATTAGACTTCCTAAACTTGCCTTTTACAACTTTTCAATTTTGCATTTTGCACAATTAACAACTTTTTCAATATTTTTGCATATATTTTGAAGACTCAACCACCTAGACACCTAAATATCACAAAATATGACTAATTACATCAATAAATGGTCTTCAAGACCTTATTTTATGTAAAACATACCAAAATCTAAAGCCTAGACAACAACTTCAAGAATTGACAACTTTTATCCAATGGTGCTCCTGCACTAGTATTATACTTATTTTTCCTTGTGAGCTAATTATTACAAAATTTTAGTTAGAGTTTGGTTGACATCAGATAATTAGTTGCACCTATCTTAGATTTGGATGAGGCTAGAGATCTCTTATTCTTGGAGGTTGTGTGTTGAGATAGTGACTCTTTGATGGTGTTTTAATAGGAAGAATGAGAAGCCTACACCTAGAGCTATATGTGAGTACAACATGGATTTGATAAGAATATTGTTCTTGGAGAGATTCATTGTGGCTTGCTACATCTCAAGAGTAGTGATTTCATTCCCCACTCTTGATACACTTAATAAAGAATCATTTGATAGGTTTTTTCCACCTTATTTTTAGGTGCATTTTGTTTGATGCTTTGTCTTCTCATGGGAATGATTCTTGATCTATGGATTCTTATTCTGGAGGGATTATTTGAAGATTAATTGGCATGGTCTCCTTTTCCTTTATTTTCTTGTGCAAATGAGTTTATTGTGAGGATAGTTTTGAGGAGTGCAAGGGATGGTTTGGTCATATTACCTTGTTGAGGTGACTGAGATCAAGGTGGAGAAACTTACAACAGACTCAAAACTGATCAGATTTCAACAAATCATCAACTATTGAACTCACAATCACCCAATCTTCCCTTAAGACATCATAGAGGCTACTAGCCTTCAAAGAGTAACAAATTGAGACATATTTTAGAGAAGGCCATCCAAATGGCCAATCAAGCATCACACTAGACTTGCTTTAGTTCCCAAATCACTGTCCTAAAAGATCTCACAAGTTTTCCTTGTACCAATATTGAGAGACATCAAACTTCCCTGTAGAAAGGCTACTAGAATTAGCCCTATTTTACAAACAAGGTACTTTTCAAACTTCTTATTTTGAACAAAACTCACTTGATAGAGTTGAATTGTCTGTCAAAACCTCAGATTTCATGATCAGACCACAATCACAAGTCCACCAGACCATCCTTCCCATAAACCCTCCATTTACATGCAAAAGAATTAGGTTGTTTCTTTTTCTCCACAACAACGACTCCCCACACTCTAATGCTGCTCCCAACACATCTTTTTAGGTCTGTACATACATATTAAACCTTTACAAGACTAGTCCCATCAACATTTGGTCAAAACCCTACTTGAGTTTCTTCAAAACACCATGAAAAATACCATTGAAGACCCTAGATTTCCACTCCAAGAACACACAACTCCCTTCTTTCACATTCTAATGTACCTAAACATCCTACCCTACCTTTATTATGCCATTCCATTGAAACACAATGGGTAATAGTAGATGGAATGGCGAATTACATGATTTGACACTCAAAACAGGGCCTTCACTGTTTTGTCTCAGGTAGATCATAAACCTACAATATCTCCCTCCAAATTGATTGCTAGCCCCTCATAGTGGATTCAAAAGGAGGATACTTCCGTTCCTTACATGACACAAAACAACTTAGGGAAAATTTTACATGTACGGGTCTGTTCAGAATAAGAGAAACATAGGAAACTCAGAAATAACTCAAGAAATTAGAGAATTAATAGAAGAAAATGTTTTTTTATTTCTTGGAATCTTCAATACCATCTTCCACTAAACTTTTTCGAGCCTTCTAAGGCCTTTAAATACATTTTGAATCAAAACACAATGACTAACTTCCCTCAACTTCCCCCTAACAACTTTTTAAACACTAATAATCTATTCCATTGTAAATTGCAAGTTTTACATTGTTC
>VDFB02154416.1:0-17517 GCA_007258455.2 Sequoia sempervirens | reverse complement strand
GGGGAACCTTGATATGCACATGGGTACCTAACATGGCTTCATTTGGTAGGACCCATCATCTTTTACATCCTCCTAAGCTATGCTTAAGGGTCTCGAGTGTTGGTGTAGGTTTTTTATTTTCCTAGTGGGTTAATTTATTTTCCCTTAGTCTTAGGTTTTTCCTACACTTTATTAAGCTTGCTTAGGATAATAAAGTGAGTTTATTACTAGGAGATAAGTGATGTGTTGTCCCCTTCCTTAAAGGGTGGAACACTTTCAACTTTTGGTGGCATCCTCATCTTTCAATGGTCCATCTCCACTTCGTGTGGTTGATTCCTATTAGTTAGATTTTCCACCTACCTACTCTCCTAAGTTCTATATAAACTCACTACCTGGCATGTATTTGCATCTTTTACGCATCTTTACAGTATATCTTTTTAGCTTGGAAGCTCTTAATGCAATATTATTACATTGACATTGCATAATATCTCAAAGTCCTGGTTTGCATTCTTATTTTTTTCTAGTTTATGTAACTTTGGTTTTCTCTTAAAAAGTTCCTTGGGTTATTTAATCTATTTCAAATTTGTAACAGTATTGAGCAGAGCCCCTTTGTTGTTTTTGTAAATCACCTTTTATGGTGGAGTTGTTATAACACCCCTCGAGGTTTTAGCCTTATCTTGTTCATGCACCCCCTAAGGTGAGTTTATGTGCTCCCTGAAGAGATATCTTGCAAGATAGTTCATGGATTCAACATAACAGAGCTTGTTGGGTCATGAACTTGAGCACCCTTTTTTAACATGGCCAGCATAACACAACTTGCTTTCCAGTGGAGCCATGCGTTTCATGAGTGCTTAGCATAACACACCTTGCTAGCCTTGTGAAACCCATCACATTGTATGGAAATCTAGCATAACATAGCTTGCTAGCCAGTAGATCCATGTGGCTCACGAGTGATGTGGCATAACACAACTTGGTAGTCCTCATAAGAGCATTCCTTTATTCTATGGATGGTGTTTGGTATTTGAGACAATTTAAGACTAAGGTCTCTTTGCCTTACTGATTCAAATTACTTTAGTACTAACCTTGTGTTTTTGTTGTGTGTTTTTGTGTGTCTTCTCCATGTTTATGTTGTGTTTACATCATGTTTTTTTTAATTTCATCATCATCTATGTTATGTGTTTTCATCATGTTCACTTCATGTTTTTTGAAATGTATGTTTGTATATGTTGTCTTGCTGCACTTCATACATGTGTGTTCCTTTGTGCTTATATTGGTTTACCATGGGATCTTGGATCCTGGGAGCTTACGCACTCCCCCTAGATCTTTAGTCATCCTATCTCTATAATATTTGGACAATCAGACCCCTCTTGACATATATTTTCTACTTTAGCGAGTCTAAGTGTAAGTTCATACTCTCACTAAAGTGGGGGCTAAATGTACCATCGTAAATTTTCACCATTGACAATTTCACTCCATGTGTTGCTCCTCATAAATTATTAAGCATAATTCAATCCCTAATTTCCTAAATTATGCATTCTATAGCCCATTTGTACCATTTTCCAAGAAATTGCAAGCATTGAACAAATGCATCCAATTGACATTTTTCCCCCAACACTTAATATCTTGAAAAATAGGGCAGGATGCATTCACCCTAGGGTTTATAGGTCCCACTATTTTGACGGGGACCAATTTTGGATATGTCAGTGTTAATATTTCAACATTCAAAATTCAAATTGTAAATGTCAGCTATCAAGATTTAATTTTCGAGAAATTAGAGAAATTCCTATAAATACCTAGTTATTGCATCATTTCAAATATAACAAGAAAACTATTAGAAAAATTATGATCAAGAGCACTATTAAGCAATTCAAAAGCGACATTTCAGAGCTTTATTGGAGCAATTCAAGATCCTAACATCATGTCAAATCTTAAGTGAGTTTATGTGTGGTCATGTTATCATTGTTTGTTGAAGGCTAACACTTTTATTGGTCTCCAAGAAATTCAAGCAATAAAGCAAGCAAGATCCAAGACCTTCAAGTGATGTGCATGACTTCGATCCTTCAAGGAAGCCATTGAAGGGTGGTGAGTGTGATTTCATCATTCCTTCCTATCCATTATCATTTTATCATTGAAATTGCCATTGTGAAAGTGGAAACACTAACACGAGGTTTGACTAAGGCAAGCCCCTAAATGACACAACATTTCCCCTCTTTGTGAATTTGCATATTTCAGGTTTGAAGAGGATTGAAGGAAGCTTGAAGATAAAATGTTAATTGTTGCATTCAAATCCCTACATTTTAACAACTCATGAAAACTCATAGAATATCTGACGATGTTCTGACAACTTTGCAACTAGGAATCAAAAGCTCAAATTTGTCATCAAAGGACTTCAAAAATATAGTAGAAAAGGTGTACAAGGACCCATACATCCTAGCATGATTCTATCCTCATTACCCCACTGACATCAACTTTTGTAGATAGGTACACAGTCCCCTGCACTTCCCAGATTTTCCTGCCAATTACTATTTTAGTCTGTTAATTGTTAGATTATTGTATTTTGCATATTAGGCCATATAGTCTAACTAGGTTAAGCATAAAAAATCAATTCCAAATCGTTATAGTCCTCAATAGGATGGAGATCTAGGTCTGATTGGCTTGCCTTCATGGTTGAAATTCAATCAATACACCTTGTTGGTCTCCATCTTATTGAAACCCTGGGAAAAGGCCTTGTTGACTCATATTGTGCTAAGCACCTCTTACACATTGGGGGATCACCATTTCCCCCCTTTTTTCTTCATTTTAGTGTTCCCCAATGTTTATGGTGGAATGAGTGATTTGTTGTTAGTTTATCTTAGATCCCATTTCACCATCTTACATTGTTATGTTTTGAATTATTTTTGAAGGATATTGTTTTGTAGTCAAAAGTAACCTAGAATAAGTTAAAAGCGTAGAAAAATAGCTCAAAATCACTACAAAATAGCATAAAAGCATTGCAAAAGGTATTAGATGCGCAACAAAGTACCTTAGAAGTGAAACAAAAGGTGTCAGATGGGACTCAAAATAATTTAGAAGCGTAAAACAATAACCAAATGTGCAATTTCAGTTTCAAATGTGATTTTCCATAGTATTTTAGGTTTTGATTTTGATATTGAGCAATTTATTTTGGAAAAAAAAGATGCAACCAAGAAATAAAAATGATTCAAAATTTCATAATTCATGAAAAAAGCAAGATACACTTCTATATGTATGAAAATAAAATATTTTTCTTGTTTTTAATTTTATGTTTTTTTTAATGTTTTCTTAATTTTTTACAATTTAGATAAAGATATAAGCACACAAAGCAATAATACAAAAAATAGTTCCCAAGACTTAATCTTGGATAAATATCTCCTCTTCAATTTCAAGTGGAGATGGTGATCTAAACAAACAAACACACAAGACACATTAACAAGCCTACTCGAGTAGGTATGACCAATAAGTTTTAACTAGGCTTTATAAAATCAATTAGGGGTATCCTCTATATATACCATAAGGGTACATGAGACCTAGTTTGTAGATGAAAGGAATGCTCCCAAACAACTGGAGGAAAGGGTAACCCACTCTCCACCTTCACTTCTCTAAGGTATAAAATTCTTAGAGGCTTAGCCAAAATTGGAAATATTCCACTTTCAAGAGGCATGTCTTTCAATTCACTCCTGATCTTTATACTCCACCAAAACATGGGAGTTGAGATCATGCCCTAGCATAATGAAATCCCTAGGCAGGCCCCCTAAAAAGAAAAAAATAAGTACTTATTTTTAATTCTCATATCATTGCTGGGCACAAGAGGAGAGCATATGTAAGTAGATCTTGAGGATTAAAAGACAATTTTTTATTTTAGAGCCCAAATCTAAATGTGAAAGATCAATTTAAAGCCAATTTCCATTGTGGGGAAGATATGCCAAGCAAGATTGGCTAAAGCAAAACAAGTAATAAAACTATTGAGCACTTAGAGAACTAAAAGAGATAAGGGAATTATGATGAAAGAACCTATAGCCCAACACTAAATTTGAGATGATAATTTGATGAAGATCTCAAAGTCCACTTTTTACAACCCTTTCAACCCAAAGATCCAATTTTTGTAGACAAATTTCAATACTAAAAGATAACAAAATAACAACAAGATCATAGATCTAGGGTTGAATCATGCCAAATATAAGGTTAGATGTTAGAAATTGAAACACTTGTAGATATAAGATGAATTAAAATTAAATCATAATTTAACATTAAATGTTGATCAAATGAGTAATGATAGAGATCAAAAGTGCAATAAAATGCTTCAGATGCACTACAAAATATTTTAGATGCATCATAAAATTAATAAAAAATATAATAGGGAATGCCAAATGTACTGCAAAATACTTTAGATGCATGATTGAATGTTTTAGATGTGCCACATCATTCATCAGATGCATGATAGGTAAAATTAGAAACATAAATTTGATAAAAATATAAAAATTGGATGTGTATATATATCTAATGCATCATGAGTCAACTCAAAAGTGTGATGAAATTATTCAAATACATAGATTTGCACCTACAACCTTCAAAAGTTAAATTTCTTGTAAAATATCTTATTAGTAAAATCAGGGAAGTTAGTCCTACCAGGCATGCTAAAATGTGGATGATGAAAATGTGAATTATATAAAATAGTAACAATATAATGAAAGTACCAAATTTACACTTCAACAATCACTCAATGAAGCTCAAAATCTTGACTCATAATTAAATAATAAACTAAGTCATCATAGCGAAGACCTTGATTTACTCTATTGTGGGTTGATCTTTAAAGTAACATAACCATGAAAAAACAATTATAATACGACAACAATGATAAGGATAAATGCTCAAAGATAAATAATACTATGCTTGATAATGATAATGATAGTGATAGCTTGCTTGCTTGATAATGATAATGCTTGATTGCTTGATAATGCTTGGTAGTGCTTGATAGTAGTAATGATCCATGGGATATGAATGAATGAAGGCTTTATATTTATATGCTTCACTTGATATTTGATCAATGGTGGAGATTAATTAGAAAGATCAATGGATAGGAAAAATCAAGATAGGGTAGGAGCTAAAAATTTGAATTTGATGAAGGACGAAGGAATAAATGAATTTATTTCATTTATAAAGATGTAGTTGGAGAAATAAATAAATATTAATTAAATTATTTATTCTAGAGGGAATACTTAATTTAAATAAATTATTTTAATTTATTTAATTTAAGAGACGAGTGTTAGGTAATTAAAGAATTTTTGAAAATTATAAATTATAGAGGACCAAAGATAATTCAAGTTTGATTAATGTTGGAGGGAAACTCATAAGTAAATAATTAAAATTATTTAATTAATATAGTTATGATAAAAAGATTAAGATAATTAAATAATAAAAAATATTTAATTATTATGGATAGAAAGAGAGAAATATTAGCTTAATTAACTAATTAAAAATTATATATGAATACAATTGATAAGAATAATAAAATAAAATGACAAGATGAAAATGGTGCCGCGGCCTCCTCCTCACCTTCCCACGAATGTAGTGGCAGAGTTGTCGGGGGTCCCATCCTCAACCTCCCACACTACCACTCGTTCTTTCCAGCCTGGGCTGCATCCACCATCTCGGGGGAAAATTGCAATGCGTAGTCACATGGTTCGTGACTCTAACATGTTACTACCACCGCTCCTCTCTAAACCGCTGGTGGTACGAGATTGGGAGAGTAAATTGGTGGTCAATCTTTCCAATGCCACCTGTTGTACCCAAACCAATTTTTTTTTGCTTCATCAAGGCATTTTGCATTTAAATGTCTAAACCTTGCTAATTTGTTGTAAAACACAATTTTGGGCAATGTCAAGCATG
This sequence comes from Sequoia sempervirens, assembly GCA_007258455.2. Lineage (NCBI taxonomy): Eukaryota > Viridiplantae > Streptophyta > Pinopsida > Cupressales > Cupressaceae > Sequoia > Sequoia sempervirens. The sequence continues at coordinate 11,634 of VDFB02154416.1, read as the reverse complement.
GAGTTTTTGTTAATAGTTTGTCAGTCAAAGTCAGTTATATTGGTCAAAACCTGAAGCAAAGACTCAAAATGAAGATTTTCACGATGGAGGAGCATCTCAGACGACATTTCATATTGCAGACGGTCATTTCAATGATCGAAACAGAGTTTTTAAAGATCAAATCATGGAGATTTCTCAGAGGAAAAGCCCAAAAGCGCAAGTATAGCTCAGGGGCGCCCAGTTTGTTAGAGGTTAAGATTCTGGTTAAAATGCTCAAGCATCCAGTCAATCTCTTCAAAACTAGTCTAGCTATCCGTCGAGCTATCCAGCGAAGCATTCCGAGAACCACAGCTCCGGTTATCAGCGACAGAAGTCAAAATCCCTAAATTTTAGGAGATAAGAATTTTGCTCTTTTCAGGCAAAAGCGCGCCTCTAGCCTGAGGGCGCCCATTTCAAGGCAGGGGTAAATCTTGTCAGTTTCGATGCCGGTTGCAGTCAATCCGTTCACAACTGGTCTGCTTATCCGACGAGATATCAAGCGCAGTCATCTGACTCTCAGAGTTCAGGCGGCAGTCATCCAAAGATCAGCTTAAAATGGAGTTTTCACGTTTCTGAGCTTCTCCGTTTATGCCCAGTGCAAGTACAAGCCAAGGGCGCTAGCTTAAAGGACCCTCCAGATGCCAGAATTTGTAGACAAAGTCTTCACGACATCAGTAGTATTCTTGCCTAGCTCCGCGATGCATCATTCAGCTTGTCGATCCGACGTTCCTGGTGGTCGTGGTGGAGATTCTACTAAGCACGTAATTTTACGGGCGGAACCAACAAATGGTTTTCAGTGCATTTTCATAGTCTTAAGGCTCTAGCCTTTAGGGTCAGTCATATGGAGCCTGCTCGCTCGGTCTTCACCGCATTCATTGAGCATAGTCAATTCTGATATCTCTCCTAACGAAAGTATACAGCAACATTGTATATGGTGGTCTTTTGGTGTAATATTACAAGTACATCAAAATGGTCGCCCTGGGATGTAATTCTTGGCCTAAAATACGCACTGGAGTTTTTGAGGTCTTAGAAGCAGTTTTCTTGCCTCAACACCTCCAGTGACTTCTCTTAAGAACCCTCCTGGCTGTCCGTTAAAACAGATAATGCCTGAATCGGGTCATCCCAGCTCCAGATATCAACTGTCAAAGTAGGGTATTTTGATGACGTTTGATTTTCATTAAAATGACACCAAAGGTAAACCATGAGCCAGGTGCTTTTCCTTTGAGGTTCTTTTTAACACGTACCAAAGGCATACCGTTGATGCGTATCTTCACCATAATTTGAGCTTCGCCCCCATATCGCCAGTGGTTCACCGCTCACCTTCGCCGTTCGCTGAAGTGTATCGTATGTTTTAGTGGAAATGGCTAAGTCCTCTAACCCTCAGAAAGCAATTTAATCGGGTGTTCTTAATTTTCCGGGCGGGTTAAATCCATTGATTTTGTACAGTCTCCTTAGCCATTTCTTCCTTGTTCAGTAGGCTTTCCAATGAATATCTCAGATCAGTCTCAGCATCACCCAGTCATCCAGAAATCAGTGTCGAAGTTGGCCAGTCGTGACAGTGTTGTCAGCTATTAAATAGGGAGTTAGTAAAAAATGAAGTATCTTGAGCAAATGGACGCCTATGTGCTCAAGAGATGACTTTTCGGAATCAGTAAAGTCAAAAGATGAATCTCAGAGCTTCAACCAGTTTGTCAACTGAAGTTCAGAATATGTCTATTTTTAGCGCCATTGCATGATAATAAGTATTTTATTATTATTTTCAAATTCGAACTTCCAGTCAGTGGCAGTGGAACTGAAAAGGGGCCAATCAGAGATCTTCTATTCTTGTTAGGGTTTTGAATTCTTGCAGTTGCTCAATTGGTGCAAATTTCTTCTTATTCAAGTATGGCATCATCATTTGTTATTCGCAAAGCTTTCAATAAAATTCGTATTTTTCAAAGAGAAGATTCAATCTCAAGAGAAATTCGCAATTTTCAAAGCTAATTCATATTTTCAAAAGAAATCGAATTTTGCTAATTTTCAAAGCAAACTTCAAAGAGGTTCGTATTTCTTCAAGAAGTAAAGGTGCACATCTTTAAAGGAAATTCATAGTTTCAAGCGAATTCCTCAATAGTCAAGGGCGAAATTCCCAAAGGCGTATTCATTCAATTCTCAAACTCTAGATAAATTCGTATTTTCTCAAGACAATTTCAAAGAGATTCGAATTTCTTCAGAACAAAAGCGCAAATTTCAAGGATAAATTTGTGGCTTTCTTCAAAAATAAAGGCGAATTCTTCCAAATCAAAGGCAAATTCTTCATCAACAATCATTGGCGAAGACATCAAAACATTTTCTTTGCAGGTACAAGTCAGAATTATCAACGAACTTCAGACAAGATGGCAATTTTAGTAGAAGCAGAGCACTAAAAACTTCTTTCTTCTGTCTTAAATTCTTCTATTTCTCGTCTTAAATTCTTTCGCATGTTTGAAGAATTGGTGACTTTTGGCAAAACAAATCATCTGGGTTGATTCGCATTAGCTTCCTCGAGAAAATCCCACATGCATTCTGCAGTGTACCTACCCGTGAAAGCATCGGGCTCTCGAGGCTCAAATTTCTCTCAACCTAAAATTCCTTTGCATGGTCGAAAGTGTTAGAATCACTGAAGATCACCTCGTGATGACTGATAGCACTGGGCTACACATGCAAAAGATATGAAGAACCGAAAAAGATGTTCTCTGTAAAACCTCTTAGTAAAAATGCATTAAGAGAATCAATTATTACAAAATGATCAATCCTTATGAAGGAGATCAAGAAACCCTAAAAAGGGAAACCCTAAATGAAACCCTAGTGTGCACACTTAATAATTAATAATTAATTATTAATGTGCCTAAGTTTAGCTTAAGTAATAAAGAGGAATAAGTGACTTAATTAATTAATCAATGTGATGTAATTAATTAAGCATAGTAACTTATTACTCTAACACCCCCCCTTAAGATGAACTTAGGAAGAAGCTAAAACACTAGAATAGGATGCATGAAAGCAAAGATGGGTCCCGGCAACGAGGCCTGATCAGGTACCCATTTACAATGCAAGAATGAAGTGCATGAAAAGGAACCAAGAACATCTGAAAGTGCACAAGAAAGCACTTGCAACTGAAAAAGTGGTGTGCAAAATAAAGCACACATACATGAGACTGGAATCATCTGGATTCACTGTTGTCGTGGAGGGACACTCACCGGACAAAGGTGTGATGGCAAAACAAAGGCACTACACAACCCCCCATGGAACTTTATAATACAGTGTGAGTACAAAATATGGCACAAAGTGATGTGCAAGAAACCCAATACAACACAAAAAAGGAGTAGAGAAGGAAAACCCAGTGGGACAAAACCCCCCTACAATGAGATTACATGCTGCAAAGAAGCACTGGAAGAAATCTATAGAGTAACACTGGAACTTGATATAGGCAAGCAAGGAAATATTCTTCTGTATACTACTGAAACCGGATGAGAGTCACTGATTGACTCAAGGAATCATGATTAAAGCAACAGAAACCCCGATGCCACGGAACACTTGAAAACTCCAAACTGGAACAACTCTAGAATCTATGATGCAGCAAGTGATTATTAAATGATGCATTACTGAAAACGAAGTGCAAAGATGCAAGATGCACTCTCCCAACTGCCAAAATATCCAATTAATCGCCAAACAACCCATCGGGCCAAATCTGGACTAATTGATAAACCTGGGACAGATACAGAAAAAGTGCATGGACAACAACCTAGAGCTCCTCAATACCTTTCCGACGCTTCAAACGAGGCGAAAAACGGAGATCGTGGCAAAAAGTTATGAGCTTGGAAGCATAAAAATTACATCTGACTTCAAACAGTAATAAATACAGTAAAACAGAAAAATACTGTAAAATAAACTGCACTACAGGAAAGAGCTCGGAATCAACTTTCCGGCGATATCTCGTTTGCCCAATTTCGATACCGTATGCCCAAGTTATGGCCAAAAGAAAAAAACTGCTTCTTTAGGGCAAATTAGGGCTAGGAGGGGCAAAGGGGGTGCCGTACGGCTGACGTCATCCTGACGTCATGCTGACGTCATCAAAATGGGAGCATAAATTTGACGGCCTGGGGGCCGTCGGCGGAAAAAATCTCCCCCCTGCAAAAAAATTTGACGGCCGGGAAAAAATGTACCATTGCCGGGAATAAAAATTCCGCTGGCCGGAATATACCTGAGGAATCTATGAGATTCCCATCTCGTTTCTTTGCCCTTGGTTTCAAAATAGGTGTTAGGGTTGAGAGGCAGCGGGTGAGGAAATTTCCGACTGATATGGAGGATCATGACGAATACCAGCGGGCGGCCGATACGAGGGGGCCAGCGAGCCTTATCGCGGTACCTGTGGTACACAGCAATTAATGTGCCCGCTAAAACAAAAGTCTGCCACCCATAAAATCTGCTCAGCGCCCTTTTTTAAAAAACTTTTTAATAATTTTTTTAATTTTCTGAGAAAATTAAAAATCAGAAAATAACATTTTTACCAGATTTGTAAAAATATTTCTCGATCCGCGTGCAGACGGACGTACGGGCCGTATATACAAAAAAATTTTGCCTTCCGAATCAACTGCACCAAAATGAATTGATTTATTGGTAGTTTCTAGGGTTTTGAGACTGACTGCCAGAACCGCGATGGCGGCGTTCGTTTGAGCCATTGTCCCAAAATAATAGCTGAGGATCTTTGCCCGAGAAAGATGCCTGTGGAACCCCTTGCACCCGAAACTCACAAAGAGGCCATATCTTCAGATCACGAACAAGCAGCTGCAGGTCTGGAGCTCTGATACCATGTTAGAATCCAAGATCACCTGCATGCAAATGAATACCTGTCACATGCAAAAGACATGCAGAACCAAAAACAATGTTCTGTAAACCTCTTAGTAAAAATGCATTAAGAGAATCCCATTATTACAAAATGATCAATCCTTATGAAGGAGATCAAGAAACCCTAAAGGGAAACCCTAAAATGAACCCTAGTGTGCACACTTAATAATTAATAATTAATTATTAATGTGCCTAAGTTTAGCTTAAGTAATAAAGAGGAATAAGTGACTTAATTAATTAATCAATGTGATGTAATTAATTAAGCATAATAACTTATTACTCTAACATGTTAGAATCACCAAGATCACCTGCATGCAAGATCGATACCTGTCACATGCAAAAGATATGAAGAACGAAAAAGCAATGTTCTCAGAAAACCTCTCTGTGATAATGCATTAAGAGAATCCAATTATTACAAAATGATCAATCCTTATGAAGGAAATCAAGAAACCCTAAAGGGAAACCCTAAAAAGAACCTAGTGTGCACACTTAATAATTAATAATTAATTATTAATGTGCCTAAGTTTAGCTTAAGTAATAAAGAGGAATAAGTGACTTAATTAATTAATCAATGTGATGTAATTAATTAAACGCAATAACTTTATTACTCTCTAATATTGTAGTAGAAGTCAAATTTTTGCAAATCGTTACGGATTTGATGCCAAGTCTTCTTCGGATTAAAGCCCATCTCCGGTTTTAAAACTAACTCTTGAAGGCTATTTTGCAGCCTCACGGCCGGAGATATTTTTAGTTTTCGAAGGATTTATTAGGAATATATAGCTAGTGTTCCACGGTCAACGAGCGAGTTTTTGATGCGGTGCACCTGAGAATGAATTGAAGACCATATTGTTCTTAATTCATGATTTGGATTAGAAAAGGCTGAATCGATTTGTATCAAACTGCCGAAGAGATGTTATTACATCCTTGATTCTGAACCCGTAAAGTTACCGGTTAGTGAAATGCTAGTTTGAGTGTGCGAAGATTGCCAAGATTGCTCAAGTTGCTGACATTCAGATGTTGATGCAGTTGGCAGCCTCGTTGAGGGATTGCTTGTTCGAGATCACGACCAGTAGACTTCAGTTTCCACCTCTCGGGATAGACATTACACACAGGAGTTAACTTGGTGTTACCCTTTCAAGTTAACTGGCTGTCTCACCTCATGCATATCTATTCCGAGATTCACCTTGTTTACTTGGAGTTTTATTTAGGGTTTTAAGTTAGCGATGGTTAGTCTTCGATTAGCTTTGCTTTCAATAGGGCGTGCATGCTGCTTCAATTGTCCATTTTAGATTAGATGTTTCAGTCAAACTGAGGGTAGTTTCCCAGTTGACTGTATAGTTTACTTAATTAGGGTTTGGCGCATTGCTTGCATGCATTGCAAGAGCTGTAGATGACACAAGGTGATTTTAGGGTTCCCTACACCTTGATGTATATAAATAAGAGCTTACGCTCATTTGTAAATAACTTTTGCTTGAGAGAGAAATATATGATGTGCCCACCTTGCCCTCAATATTGCTCTTTTTCGTATTTGTTCATGTGTCTTCACTATTGCAATTGATTGTTATACCACATAGGGTTTCGAGAGATTGTGATGCTGAATTCTTTCCATAGATTAGATATATCTGTTTGAACATCTTTATCATTGAAATCAATTGTTATACCACCTAGGGTTCCAAAAGATTAAGGTGATAAGGTTGTTTTGTGTTAATTTACCATTGTGATCGATCGTTATACCACCTAGGGTTTCGAGAAGTTGCAGCGATAAATCTGTTTTGTGAATCTTTATCAATATAATTGAAGGTTATACCACCTAGGGTTTCGTGAGATTATAAAGATAAAGGATGTTTTGTGAAGGCTTTGCTGATTCGATCAAGTGTTATACCACCTAGGGTTTCGTAAGATCGTCTTAGTAAATTCTTAAATCTGTTGTGCCCAATAAGTTGGTTTAGATTGAGATGATAGTTGTGCCACCTTGCCTTCAAGTAGAGAGTCTAAACTCGTTTATCGTCCGATAGTCAATCCCTACTCCATTTCCTCATGCTCTGTTTTCTTGAGGAAACTGGATAGATTTAAAGTAGTTAGCTTAGTTGTAGTTAATGATCTGCGAAACCAGAAAATCCTTAGTTGCAACGTTCTTGGTTTTCTTAACCTTGTACCTCTTCAGTGAGAACAAAAGATAGGACTTAGATTACTTTTCTTTTCCATGCATTCCAGCACAACGAGGGAGCTTCCCCTCCTAATTTGAAGAGCACTCATTGCGTAGTGTACATAGCTGTCCGTACAAACCTGCACTCCAAAGGTGTTAGATTTTACGCCAACACCACCTTAAACCCACTTGCCTTTAATTTCCTAAAAAGAGGGCTTAACTTTTTTGTGGCTCCTCGTCGTATTCCTCATGTGGAGTTTCTCATAGAAATTGAGAATGTTTTCCGGGACCTCCCAATGGACATTGCCGAAGAGGTTAGACAAGATTGTGCAGTATCCCTTAGACATGCTAAACCTCCGAGTGGCAACATCCCCAAAGCTGAGTTTGTCGCTTTCAATGATTTAATGAAAAATAATGATCTAATCATTGCCAAAGCTGACAAAGGCAATGCCACCATTGTCATGAACAAGCCAGACTACATCTCGAAAATGCTCGACCTTCTCTCAGACGTAAACAGTTATAAAGTTGTTTCGCGGAACCCTTGCTCAAAAATTCTCAAAAATGTCAAATCCTTCATTGCTCGCTCCTCCCTTGATGATGCAATCAAGAAGCGTCTGTTACCTTCTAAAGAGGTGACCCCTCGTATATATGGAGTCCCAAAGATTCACAAAGTCGAGGTTCCTTTAAGACCCATTGTGGACACCATAGGTTCTCCCACTTACAAGTTGGCCTCCTACTTGGCCAAATTAATCTCCCCTCTTGTGGGAAAATCTGACTCCATCAAAGACTCTTCTCATTTCGTTCAATTTATTCGTGATGTCAAATTAGAAAGCAACGACATCTTGGTGAGTTTTGACGTCACCTCCCTCTTCACCAAAGTTCCTATTCCTGATGCTATCGAGATCGTCAAACAAAAAGTTGATGTCGAGATCGCCACCTTGGTGGAATTATGCCTAAGATCTACTTTCTTCTCTTTCCAAAACATCTTTTATGAACAGTTTGATGGTGTTGCCATGGGCTCTCCCCTCTCTCCTATCATTGCCAACCTGTATATGGAGCACTTTGAAGAAATTGCCCTTAGGTCCTTCCCCCTCAAACCAAGATGGTGGAAGCGATATGTTGATGACACCAATGTTTGTTGGCCCCATGGCCTCGACAAACTAGAAGAATTTCATGTGCACCTCAATAGCATTGCTCCGTCCATCTCTTTCACTAAGGAGCTTGAATCCGATAACCATTTACCTTTTCTTGACGTATCAATCCTCAAAAAATCGGATGGATCCCTTGGTCGTCGCGTCTTCCGCAAATCAACCCACATTGATTTATACCTCCACTCCTCTTCTCACCATCATCCTAGCCAAAAATTTGGAATTTTAAAAACTCTTGCCACAAGAGCCTATCGTATCTGCGATGAGGAAAACTTAACCCAAGAGTTGGAACATCTTCGCCTGGTCTTTAGGCTAAATGGTTACACCAATAAACAAATCTCCAGAGCCCTCAACCATTCCAAGCGTTGCTTCTTCTCCTCCTCCTCTTCCAAATCCAACTCCTCTTCCCAACCTACCTGTATCCCCAGTGCCTCCTTGCCCTTTGTAGAAGGCATCTCACATAAAATCTCAAAAATCCTTCTTAAAAAAGGCCTGCGTTGTGCTTTCAAACCCCTTTCAACACTAAGAAACTGCATCCCGCCTCTCAAAGACCCAAAAAACATATATCAAAACTCAGGAGTCTACAAAGTGGTTTGCTCTTGTGGCACTCCGTACATTGGTGAAACGGGTCGAGCATTCAACACAAGAATTAGAGAGCATGGTGCCGACATCAATCATGAACGTGTCTCTAAATCAGCCCTAGCCGAACACTCCTCTTCAACCAAACACCATATCTGTTTAGAAAACACCCAAATCTTGTTCGTTGAAGATAACTTCCGCAAGAGGAAACTCAAAGAAGCCATTCAAATCATCAACCACCCCAACAACCTCAATCGCGATGAAGGGTGGGGTTTAAGCCTCTCTTGGAAACCTCTTTTGGCGTCGCTTAAAAACCGCCATCCCCTTCAATCTTGACCCTCTCTCCCTCGATCTTAACTCCCCGTTCTTGTTCCCCCTCCCCTGTTCCTCCTTTTTCCCCTTCCTCCCCTCTTCGAGGCTCCGAGGTCGCTTGCCTTGTTCGGTTCCTCCTTTTCTTCCTCTTTGCCCCTTTGTTTTCTTCCTCTTTGCCCCTTCGTTTTCTTCCATCCTTTCCATCATTATTTATTTAAATAGATTATTATATTTAAATTCACTCAAATCTTTTAATCTATTTATATATAGCAATCTTCTTAATAATTTAAATAGTTCAATCTATTTAAATGCAATCATCTATCTAATCAATTTTAATAGAATTATCTAAATAGGAATATAATATATCTAACTTATCTTCCATCTTTATAATAACTTATTTAATTTTTATATTTTCCTTAGTAACATAGCTTTAGTTCTAATATATTAATTTATCAAATATATATAATTTTTAATATATTTCAACACATTTATTTAAATAGATTGATTATATATATATATATATAGATTGATTATATCTAATAGATTGGTCCATTTATATATAGCAATCTATTTAATAATTTAAATAGATCAATATAGAGCAATCCATTTAACAATTTAAATAGATCAATCTATTTAAATATAATCATCCATCTAATTAATTTTAATAGAATTTTCTAAATAGGAATATAATAAATCTCCCTAGAATTATCTAAATAGAATAGTTAATTTATAATTTAATATTTTCATTTCTAATATATCTAATTTTTTAAATATAATCATCTACTTTAATAATTTTTATAGAATTATTTAAACATGAATATAATAAATCTAATTTATTTTCCTCATAACAATTTATTTCTAAATCATGTAAATATATTAATCTATTTAAATAGTTCAACCTTTTGTAATTCATACTTATCTATCTACTTATATATAATTATTTATATATAATTATTTAAATAGGAATATAATAATTCTAATTTATCTTCCATCCTTATAATAAAATATTAACATTTTTCAACATATTGATAGATTTTGAAATACCTAAACATATTGAGAGATGTTGAAATATTCAAATAGTTTAATATAATCACATTTTCAAATAGACCAACATATTTACATAATTCTTTAAACATTTATTCTTTTCAAATTATTCAAATAGATTAATACTTTCAAATTATTCGATTAGATTAATCTATTTATTCATTTGGATTACTAATAAAATATCTCAATACACGAGAATATTTATTATATCTATTTCTAAATCTGTCATATAGATTAAAGATTTAATTTTCCAATAAAAATATACCTCCTTTTTACTTTCCTTCACTTTTTTATTCTTGCATTGCTTATTTAATTTCTGCCACTAATTCTTCCATCTTTATAATAATTTATAATAAATCTAATTCATCTTTATAGATTAATATATTTAAAGTATCTAAATTGATTAATACATTTAATCATCCAAATAGATTAATACATTTAAATTACTCAAATAGATTAATCTACTTAAATTATTCAAATAAATTAACATACTTAACTTATTTAAATAGATTAATATATTTAAACCTTTCAAATATATTAATCTATTTAAATATATCATTATATTTTATAATTCAAATAAATCAATCTATTTAAATATAATCATCTAACTAAATAATGTTAATTGAATTATTAAAATATGAATATAATAAATCTAATTGACCTTCCATCTTCATAACAATTTATTTCTAAATCATTTAAACATATTAATCTATTGAAATATATCATTTTTTTTTTTTTAATAATTCAAACATATCAATATATTTAAATATAATCATCTATCCAAACAATTTCTATAGAATTATTTATATAGGAATATTAGAAATCTAATTTATCTTCCATCTTTATAAAATATTAACATGTTAACTTTTTAAATTATCTAATTTTATAATCTAATTTATCTTTATAGATTAATATATTCAAAATTATCTAAATTGATTAATACATTTAATCATCCAAATAGATTAATAGATTGATAGATTAAAACATATCAATAGATTTAAATTACTAAATTGATTGATACATTTAAATAGATTAATACATTAATATATAATTTTATTTTTTTTGGTAATTTCTTTCCTCCCATCTCTTGGACCCTGGGCCATCTTTCCCTCTTTCATCTTTCTGCCTCCTTTTATACCTGTTGGGTATGCAACAAACTACTTTCATCTCCTTGAGCTCTCTATCCTGATGATGGTTCACAGAGTGTGATCCGAAACGTTGATCCAAAAAAGCTTACACAATCTAATCCAGAAATATGCTTCTCTGATTATTATGGATTGTGGAACTTTAATAACATTAAGATGAAAAAATATTTAGTCATTTTTAGGTTTCTACACAACCACACCTTTATGAAGACAAATAATTATTGCCACCCATAGAGCACTTCTCCCTTATGAAGAAGGTAGTCCTCTTGATGCTAGCCGACTTCACTTGCTTTTACCACAACACCATGAGTGATTTGCACATTTGCAAGCCACATGTGAAACACATGCATCCCTCATCTTTAATCTACTTAAAGTGGGG
>VDFB02154415.1:0-17472 GCA_007258455.2 Sequoia sempervirens | reverse complement strand
GCTGTGATCGGGGGTTTTTTGGTTTATGGCTGGGGCATGACACATACTTTGGGAGTAGTGACTTCAATTTTTCAATATTTAGGGTCCCACATTTAGCAAACCTGAGGCTGGGATGGGTAGGGCCATTATTGCACAAGAAAACTACTTTGGACAGTGGAAATTTTATGGGATGGAAACACTAGAGTTGAAGCAACTTGCTATTTGTCTACTCTCACACTTTGCTAGTTCCTCTACTGTAGAGAGGAATTGGTCCACCTATGGCTTCATCCATTCAACCAATAGGAATAGTCTTACCTCTAAACAAGTAGAAAAACTAGTTTTAGTTCATAGTGCCTTGAGACTTAGAGATTGACAACCAATTGAAATAGTCTTACCTCTAAACAAGTAGAAAAACTAGTTTTAGTTCATAGTGCCTTAAGACTTCGGGATTGACAAACTATTGAGTATTGATAGACTCTAGTATAACGTTGGGATGTTGATCTTGAAGATGTTAGGCAGATTGACGAGGAGGAGGTGTGACTGGGATTGGTTAGGCTTCTATTGGACAAACCATTGTTTCATCTAGAGAGTGATACAGATAGCTCATTTGATATTGATAGCCCAAATGAAGCATTGTATTTTGAAGTTAGAGACTTTGAGTTTCAACTTTCAACTTTAAAATTTGAACAATGAAATTGAAATCAGAAATTTTATTGCTGTTACTATGTTATGCAATATACTGCTGTCATGATATATTTAAATTTTTTTAATTTATTGCTGCTGTCATAATGCTGTCATGTTATAAATTTATATTGTCTCTCTCTCTCTCTCTTACACACACACACACACACACACACATGATATATATATATATATATATTGCCATCCCCCTTCCGTCTGAAAAAAATGGCCCTCAGACTGTCGTCCCTGAAATGCATCCCCTGCCTTCCCAATGTCATCATCCCTGAAATGTGGAACATAGTAGTTTTGCAGTATGTGTTTTGAATCTGCACCATGATTATTCGTTCCTATCAGTTACAATGCACAGCGACCAAAGGGACATATTTGGTTTTTGAATCAGACCAGGTGGACAAATGTTGACAAAGAGCAATATGGCTATAGAAGAAAGTTTCACAAGTTTCCCTAGAAATCCAACAACTCCTCAGAGATGCTCTTGAGGAGCAGTGCACTGCACCTAATAGACAGTCACAAGTACTCAGGTTGCAGTTGGGTCCCATCGTGGTGAGAAATCTTTAGAATTGCATGCATATCTTATGATGTATGATTTAGATTAGATTAGTTCTGTGTTCATTTTTTTTTGAACGTTTAGGGGATCCATACTTTTAGTTCATTTGGTAAATGTCAAGCTCTTTCCAATACATTTACAGGAAGGGATAAGCAATTCTGAAGAACTCAGAGTAGTTCCGGGAAGATCTAGATTTAAGATCAATGCCAAAATTGTTCGGGTCATGGTACAGAGGGTGTATCTAGAGAATCCAAGAATGTAGATTCCGGGGAATGGCGTTTCACATATGTGGATACCCATAAACCAGACAATGTTTTACATAATCATTTATGTCTAGACTCCTCACTCAATATTGGCCTTATCTTGCACACCATTCAACTCTTTTATGAGTATCTCTTCTATATATATATTTTATATGGGATAAAAGTTTAAACTTTAAAAGTATAGCTCCTATGAGCAGCTGATAACAAATAGAACCAAAATCAGCTCCAGTAGAGCATAATTTCAACCAAGGGTAGTGAAACTAGCATGGGCAACTCACACAGAGCTAATAAAAGGATCAAAATTACATCAAAACCAGCAGCATCACTTAAAAACACTAGAATGGAATGAAGTACCCGGACAAAAAACAAAAGAAGAAACAGCAAAATCAGAACAAGTTTATTTTCCATTTCTTTCTTTCCTTTGATTCTTCCTTTGATAAACTCCTGAACTTGTTTTTCAATAGGTTTGGTACTGATGTCAATAAAATCCCTAATCCACCACTCTGGATAGGTGCTAATAGGTACATCTGGATAAGAGGCAGATGCATCATTCATGCTCTCACAGTCCATGTAATGTCCCCATTTTGGCCATTAGCTCTTCATTTGGTTTTAGCCTATTTCCAGAAATCCGTAGGCTTGTCTGAGGTAAAATCTGGGTTTCCATGTTCGGAGGTTCGTTGGCTTTTTCCTGGGTGTTTACTATTTATAGTAAATACTATTTTTATCAGTGGTCCTTTTGGCAGTGCTTCAGTGTATTCCTTCTTGTGGGAGCAGTTGTTTATTTGTGGTTGCAGACTTCCATATGCAGTAATTGTGGCATGTTTTTAATTACAAGGCATTAATGTTATAATTTGCAGTTGACCCCTTGGCCTAGGAAAATAACTTTAAGTTGTTCTTAAAAGGTGGTCTTGAAGGGGGACGTCCTCATGAAGGATAAATTAAATATTTTAAGTCTTTTAATGCCTTGGGAAAAGTGGACGCCTTTTCTTGAAGATATTCTTTTAAAATAAAGTTTTAATGTGCCTTGATAAAGTGGACGCCATTTTGAGAAGTTAGAAGGTTTTGGAAATTTGAAAAGTCATTGGTGACTATTGGCGTACCTTCTTGGGATTTGAAGAGTCTTCTGATCTTTTATAAAATGAAAGCTTTGCTCCAGCTTTTACCATCTATGAATTTATGCTAATGTTATGTTGTCGAAATGAAAACTTGGTTTTTACTTCGAGGGATGCTTACCTCCTAGTTTCAATCCAATTTCGTGTTTGAAATACAACACCTAGTTGGTTTTCATTGCTACTTTTCATCCAGACTAGCAGATTGAGCTCAACAGTTGAAGTTTTTAATAATATTTCCAGTTTTGAAGTTGCTGATACAGTCACAGCTGAAAGTGGTTTTTGCATACAGCTTTTTGTGTGAATTTAATTTGCTTGTGGGTACTTTTCCAATCCATTCCTACACCCAAGGCGACCATATTTGGAGAGTTTCAGATTTTAATTTTGAGTTGTTGATTTTTACTTGTCAAAATCGCCCCTCATGAAGGCCGTACCATTCTTGCTGCATTGGGATTCGTGTAAGAATTAAATTATGAGTTTTTGTTGCTGTTTCTTAATCTGATGTTGGGCGCCTATCTTCCAGCAGCTCATTGGTTTTCGTTTCACACAAAACGGAGGTATTTTGAGTGAGTTGTGAATATTTCTTTGAATTTCACAGTTGCTGATCAGAATTTCCAGAATTGTTATTTTACATCAGACTTGTTTAAGTTTGAATCTTAGTCCTTTCTTCATCATTTATTGTTGATGTCTAACATGGAATCATCCAGTATCATGGTACATTGAATCTATTGTAATTTTCATGTAATTTGCAGCTCTTTTTCCATATTGTAAGACTGTAAACAGTAGTACTGTTCCAGTCCTTTATTGCTGCAATTCTTTCTTTAATTTCACATTAGTACCCCTGGATGGTTTACCGCCAGTGTGGATAATTGGATTTGTATTACTCTTGTACCCACTCTCAAGTGGTGAATCCCCACTCATAAGTGGATGCCTGCCGCAGCAGACGAAGTGTTTTAATTGTAGTCTTTTCCCCCCACTGTTTGGTGGTAGCGTGGAAATTCTCTTATGGTTGGTTATCCGCCTATTAGTTTTCAGTTTTCAATCAATCACTCCGTCATATGTTAGCACCTCGCCCTCAGTGGGATCTTGAGTGCACATTCTTGACGTTGAGTTTGTTCCATTTTCAAGTATTGTTCATTAGTTTCTCCGCCATATGACAACACCTTTCCTTCATTGGGATTGAGTGTGCATTCTTGGCGTTGAGTTTCTTTTAAGCTTGGTTTTTCAGTTTGATGCTAACGCTAATCCAGTTGGCTAGTGCTGGTTTGTGTTGATAATTCAAGAAAAAAATTGGTTGGCATATTTCAGTCCAAGGATTTGTCCACAAGAACTTGGTGAAGCCCATCTACATAAGGAATACCATCATCACTAGGAACCTGCTTATTATCACTTTTAACATATCTCTGTCCACTCCTGCTAGAGTAAAGAGGGTAGGAATGGTTGTATCAGCAAGGTCTACTTAATGCATAGGCCATCCATCTGGATCATAATTCACGTCTTGAGAATTAGCAACCCAATATTTTTCTTTTTGTTTTGGAGTGGATGTCTGGAAAAGGGGTACCTCTTCAACAAATTTCTTCACTCCATAACTTATTTTGACCAGCAAACTAACCTGCATATAAATAATGGAAATAATGACTTCTCTAGAGAAGCCAGTGAGCAATCTTTGTTGTCTTTCAAACACGCCTTTGTTCTTTTCAGTCCATATGTACTATAAAATTTCAATACAGAAGACAGTTGACGACCATAGTTGATAAATCCAAACACAATATCCGACCATTTTAATAACACTTTTGTTTGAGCAAGCCATCCAAGATAGAAGAAAACAATCCCAAATCAGTTTAGATGGAGAAGAATTAAAAAAAGTCATAAAATGACTCCTCAAATTTTAAAGAATATCGATGCATCTATTGTTTCTCTTTCTGTGTGGGATCACTTGAGATCACCCACTTTATTTAGGTATCTTAGTTCTGGAAAAAGTGCATTCCTTCTTCAATTTGAAGTGTCTTAATTGGTTAGCATCTCCAAAATAAATCCTATGTTGATGAAACAAATTTTTTTCACCCTATTAATGAAGGCATAGATGCATTGTAAGATTGTTGAGTTTATAGGAGGAATTGGAGAGGAGAGAAGGTTTTGCCATATTAAAGTTTGTTCTTTGGTCATTAGTCTTAGGTTATTTCTTAGCATGCATTTTGACAACTTCTGTTGCTTAACCCTTAACAATCATTAAAGTAAACTTACAAGTAGGTTGTTGGTGAAGATGTCTATAGATGAGCATCTCTTGCTTGTTTTGGGCAGCCAGAAGTATTGGGGTCTTACCATATTCTTTAGCTAACAACATCCTAATGTGATCATGTTTCTCACCTAATATTTTTTTCATTATTTCTATGATATGGTAGTCATTCTTTGTTACTCTATAATTGAATTGTGTTGCAGAAGTGTTTCTATGCCATTGAATTCACATAATACCTATACATAGCTTAACATAGAAAATGACATCATGTGAAGTGGTTGATCAGTTATATATTGGGGTTCTAGAAACAATTTTGTCTAATACATAAAGATATATAGAAGTATCACCCAGTAGTTGTAGTCCATTAAGAATATTGAGGTGATAACTGAAGGAACATACCATCCTGAGTTATTGATTACTTGAGATGCATGCAGTGTTTCATGTCAATTTCTAAAAATGGAATGCCCTATTTTGGATATCGTAAAATTTTGTGCAACTAGCCTGTAAAACAAGAAGTTGGCAGTTTAATTATGATATTAGGTGAAGAAGAACATCCTGATTAGTTGAAAGTTTAAGCAATATTTGATAGAGTGCTCAAATTAACTTGTTCAAAAAGCATCTAAGGTTACAATGGACTTTGATTGAATTTATATGCTTTCTAGAGACCAAAACAATGGAAATTTTTTAGCTATGAAAAATAATCACTGGGTTGAAATACTGCTTATGACAATGGCGATCCGGATTATTTTTGGGATGAATGGCATTCCGTGTTTGAATAAGCATCTTTACATATTATGGAGACTTTGGCCTCTGTTTGCCTGGAACTTAAATTAATTTTATTATTATTTTTATGATTTTAAAATTCTAATATTTGATTGCATCTTTTAGTTTTGCTCTTTAAGTGCAAAAGTTTCAAGCTGAAATGTGTGTCATTCTTGTTTATTTATGCCATATGATAGTAACGGAGAGCAATAACACACAATAGGATGTTCATGTTTTAGTTTTGACCTGAGTTAATGATAATGTATGCCTTACTTGCAAACCCTGTTTCTTTTAAGTTCCTTGAACTTCTATACCATATTTTTAGAACTCAATCTTGACAAAAACTCAGCAGCCCAAAATATTGGACTTAAGGCTATAAACGCAACCCAACAATAAAATTTGACAAATAAAAAATATGCATACAGATGTTTATAAAAAATTAAATAACTTGAAAAATAATGGTAAAGAGCATAAAACTTGAATTTAAAGATTGCATAACAGGGAAATTATTGAAAAAATATTCAAATCCATAGCAAGGAAATAAAATTGGAAAGAAGAACTTGAAAAATAAATTAAAAAATAAATCTGCTTGATGACCAGTTTTTGCTGACATCTGGTGCAGAAGTTCTGCAAGCATCCGATAAATTTAGAACTATGGTGTATAGTATATATCTATATTACCGGGTTCGCCCCTGGGAAGCCCAGGTACGATTGGGGTTCGGTCCGGGTTCGAAATTCGGGTCCGGTTCGGTTAAATACGCCCTGGGTACGAAAAATCCACTGTGGGTCCGACCAGGGTTCACTTTTTTCGAACCCGGATCGAACCCAGGTAGAATTTGTGCCCAGGCAGACTTTTTCAATGTGTTTTTGCAATTTTTAATTAATTTTTTGACTTTTTCAACGTGTTTTAAACAAGCAACAAGCTACAGCAGGGGAGCTCACTTTTAAGTTTTAGATAATCCACCAAGGTATTCAATTACAAAATTAAAAGAAAATTTTATTCTACAAATGCGTATATCACTGTAACATTCTCATTCCCAATGAAATTTATAGTTTTAAGTATCCTTTAGCTTTACTATAGCTGACATAATTTACCATGCAGTCTTTCATTGTGCACCTTTCCATCTGAAATGATGGGAAAGTTTAATCTTCTCCAAGAGGCATGGAGGATGAATCCATGTAAGCAATAATTTTCTTGGAGAGAATCAGCAGCTTGCTCACGAGATTTATAATGCTATTTAATTTCCCAATGTCAATCTTCTGTAGCAGAAGCTGGTACTCACCTCTGATCCACAAGCCCAACTGCAAATAATGTTTTCTATGTAATCAAATAATCTTCCCCAATGGATTGCCACTTCTATAACGGAATTCCCTGTTTAGATCTTGGAAATTCTACTGAAATACTTCCCTACAATCAAATTGGATATATATCAAATCTGCTAGAAACATTTGTAATAAATAATTAGCATGCAAAAATTATTCATTAATAATTTCTACTAGATAGTTGTACTAGACTTACCTTTGGCATATTGTTGTAATATTCTATTGCACCTATTTTATTAAGTTTACTTAGGTAAATATATTTTATTCTTAGTAGGTTAATAATGACGTGTCATCCTTGATTGGAGGCAAGACAATCATCTGTCATCTCTGCCTCATTAATACTTGATTGATGGTGATTAGATGGTACCTCAGAACCTCTACCTCATCAAGTGGGACCATTGTCTCTACTTGTTGAATTAGCTCCTCTCTTGAGTGAAATTAACTCATATCCTCTTGAACCTGTGTCACCATGACTCATCCATCAAAAGGATATGTGTGTGTACAATTTTCCTTTGAATTGCTAATGAATGGAATAGCCGTTGTGTTGCTCATTCATATTTTCTCTATTCACAGAAATTAAGTTATTGTAATTAGTCATAAAGAATTTTAGTCTTAGATTTAGCTTAGGAAAATTTTGCATAAAAATGTATATAAACAATTACATTAAAGTTTTCTTAGTTTCTATATCATGACATTTGAGTATAAAGTGGTGGTGTATTTTTGCTATGTTATTTGACTATTAATATGGTGGTGTATTCTGAACTTAATTACTGCTGCAAATATGTATATATTTCTGATTTTTATATGTTTTTGTATTACTGAACCCAAAACGAACCCAACCCCAAAACAAAATTTTCCCGAACCGGCAAACCGGGTTCTCGAACCCAAACCCGAATCCAAAACCGAACTGGTAACTTAGGTATATATCATTACTCTTCAAATCCTTTGGATCACTGTTCAAGAAATAAAGAAACAGTGTTGATGAAAGTCCTGCTGATTTAAAGTGGCATAAAATTTCTGGTTAGAAATTGCATTTGCTTCTGTTTTATGGGAACAACTTATCTCTCTCATTTGTTCTGAAAAAATCTCTGAGATCTTATGGCAACATACCATTATCACAAGTATTTAATACCATGGACCATGGGGACCCATAGAGAACACGGGAAAGTTTAAACTGGAAGGTTGAAAACAATTGTTGAACTTATTTGGCATGTCATGATATTAGTGCACACAATAGCTAACATCTTGGTGTGATCCCTATGTGTGAAATTGTTTGACACTCTTGACACTTTGTTTTTGTTTATAATTATTTGACATGTTTGATACTCTATCGTATTGAAATACATAAGCTCTTCACAGTCTGAATATTAGAAAATAGGTGTCTAGGAAAAACTATGTAACTAATTTTCAATCCATAAGCTTTTGATTCAATATCTTTTACACAGTTTTTATCTAGAAGGCTTTTCTTATGCTCTTTTTTTGCCTTTAATTATTTGATACTTTAGTCATTTGTTGACATTAGATATTTCTTATTTTCTTTCGCCCTAAAGTTTGGAGCTTTCTAGATGCTTTTTAGCTATAATTGCACGTTTCAAATGAGGTTAATCTGGCATTCTATATTTTGTGGGAGAATGTTCAATCAATAAGTGCTCACATTTTCCTATTAGCAATTTTGATTGATATGACATGATCTAATGCCATTGTGGATTTAGATTTTGTCTGAATGAAATGAGAAGAATTTAAAATGATTTTCTGCACAATGCAGGAAATTAACTGAACACCAACGGTCAATTCTTGAAGAAATTGCAAGGGATGAAGCCAGTCAAGGTGAAGATATGTTTCTAGAAGGAAGCTGGTGAGTAGGTCAGTTAATTTTTTATTATAATCTTGCTTTCTATTTCTTTGTTTGCTTTTATTAATCCTGTTATAAAGAATTCTAAGATGACTTCATTGTTTGTGTAAATTAAGCCTAGCTCCCTAAAACTTGCTTTAATAGTTTGTGGGTTTATGCATTTTTCTTTGATAGATTATTCCTAACAGGTTTTAGATTAAAATTTAATGCAAAATTATTTGAATGGAAGAAGCTTTGACTGATGGCAAGATAAATTTCAGCTGGGGATTGATAACTTCGAGATGGAGACATTAGGGGAGGGTGCTTCTTCCCCAAGAGGTCACATTGACTGTTTTGGTAATGGGAAGGATGAGGAAGAACATAGAGAATGATCAGCATAACCAAGGGAACATTGAATTGTGTGGGAGCAACTAAATGATTTACAATGTTGCTGGCAAAATATAGATGATAGGAGGACTTCCAAACTGGTACTAGTAAGAACAGATTTTCATAAAATATTTGAATGTGGTCTTTGCTTTGATTGAGAAAATTTCTTTATAAGCGTTTGTTTCTTTCAATTCCTTGCCTTGTTGTCAAAGATCTGGAATGTGATGACATGATGATGCATTGGGATTATATAAGAAAACATTTGACCTTATTAAAGATAAAGATATAATGTACTATGTGTCTGAAATTCTGTTACTCTTGATATTGAAAAGCCTTTGCTACCAAAATTTGATAAAAAAAATCATTGGCTATATTTGGAAGCAATTAATTGGTTATCAACTGTTGCACAAACAAGGTCATCTTTAATAAGGTGAAATGGTTAAGTGAGCTTAATTGTGGGAGGAACTCAATGGTTATGTGGGCTTAAGCTAGAGTAGTATTGAGATGGGTGAGCTCTTAGGAAGTTATGGTGCTTCATCCTTGTGAACATCACCTAGATGCAATGAGTGGTAAGTGGACCATTCATGGTCATGAGATGGGATATTGTGAACCACTACTAATGACATATGGGTCAATGAAGATTGGCTCAAGACTAAATAGTTGAATTTGGATAAACCACCCCATAATTTGATATTTGTAGAAACATCAAGCATATGAAAATGAATGAGCTTGGGAGCTTTATAATAAATGGTTTATAAGGCACAACACTTGTTGAGGGTTTTGCAAATGGGCTGGCAAGTTAAGTTTTCTTGATTTTGGGTGAAACTCAATGGTTAAGATGCTTGAGCTAAAGTAGAATTGGGATGGGTGACTTCCTAGGAGGTTTTGGTGCTTCACCATTGTGAGTATCACCTAGATGCAGTGAGTGCGAAGTTGATCATTCATGATCATGAGAGGTGGGTTCTTGTGAACCAATACTCATGAAATATGGGTCAATGAAGATTGACTACATAGTTGAATCTCAATAAATCATCACATAAGTTGATCATTGCGTGAACACATGCGGAAATGAATGAGCTAGGGAGCTTTGTAATGAATGGTTCATAAGGTACAATACTTGTTGAAGGTTTTGCAAAATCATTACTACTAGTTGCATCATGGGTTGTAGGAGATCCTAGTTGAGGGCATCAAGGTTGCACACATTTGTGGAATAGTCACACAGTCAAAGAGGTTTTTGTTTTGGCACGATTTGTCACTGAATCACAAGCAAAAATCTATTCATTAGATGGATTCATGAAGGAGATAAAAATTCTTAGTCACAGGCGTAGTTGTAGGTAATGCAAGCAATGGCCGAATATAGTAGTGGGTCTACAAGTAAAATTGTGGGAGTTAGGGCATGGGTTTGTTGAACAATTGCAACCTAGGAAATTGTGGGTCAATTGGTCATAGGTTGTAGTTGTATTGCAAAAGAAAATCATGAGCTAAAAGATTAGAAGCAAGAATATATGAGTTATTTGAATCCTAGTTAGGGGTTTGTGCATTTGAGGCAGAAAATTGACATTTTTGAAGTGTAATAGTTGCAACTAGGATATGATGGTGAGTTTGCAATCAAAGAATTTGGTTATCTTTAAAAGAAAGTGAATAAGTTTACCTATTTAGTTTGTGAAATTTTTTAAGTTTGCATTTTTTTAAAGTTCAAAAATCTAAAAAGGAGTTTTTTGAAGGGTTGAAAAACTTTTTGGGTACATTTTGGCAAAATCAAATTTGAAATTTTTGCTAAAACTAAAAAGGGGGTTTTCAAAATTTTGGGCAAATTTTTATTTTTGGGCAGAAGATCAATATCCTTTTAAAAGTTTTGGGAAATTGTTATTTTTGGGAGTTTGTTGAGTAAATTGGTTAATATTTAGAATTTAGTGTTGCTTGAGTCACAAAAGTTGACAAGTAAAAATTATAACACATTGAGTATGACAAGATATTAGCTATTGTTGGGTATTGGGAATGTGATAGAAATTTGTTAGGCACAAAAACTAGACCCATCAATAATTGAATGATTATGACATACATTAGAGGAAAGCCTTGCTAATTCTCAAATTGTTAGTGTCTGATGATTTAATCCTTGAAGCCTAGAATGCTTCATCTCCACATGCCCTATGGGGTGGTCTAAAAGATAAATATCAAGTTTTCAAGAAAAGTAGAGTCTTGTATTTGAATTATTTGTTACTAAATTGCATGACGGTGGGTCTTTGTCAAAGCATCTTTTGAAATTTAATGAACTTAGGGATTAACTTGCCATAGTCAACAAACTAGTGGAAGAGGGTGTGGTTGTTTTGATCATCAACAACCTATTGTGCTCCTATGAGACTTTTGTGGAGTCTTAGAACCTTTGGTGAAAAGATAGACTTTGATCTTTGTTGTGCCCAATAAAATTTTTTGCTTCATTAAGGCATTTTGTAAAAAGTGGTCAAAGTCTTGTAAAAAAATTTCCTCAAAAGTCAAAGTTTCTAAAAATAGACTTGATTCAAGGTTTTCTGGGTTTGTTGTCAAATGGATGCTGGCAAAACTTTCTAAAAATAGAATCTTTGTTTGGAGGGCTCTAATTGATTCTGATTGGTCAAAAAATTAAAATACTTCCCAATCAGGTTGGTCCAGTCAGAATCGTCAAAAGGTCAAGATTTCTTTGGTGGTTTAATTTTTCTTTTTCAGAAGGCGAAGCACGAGCTCCAAGGTCATCAATGGAGGATTATCTGCTACTAGGTATCAGATTCAAAGTCTCAAATGTTGTGCAGACAACGCCAAACTGTCAATGATCGAGAAAAGCTGAAGTTCACGTGAAATGAAGGCGAATATGAAAATGGTGAAATTATTAAAAAATTTAACTTTGGGATGTCTAGGTGTCCTTGTCCAGTCATGGCTCCTAGCATTTGGTGCTTTAGTCATTTTTCGGCTTCCGTCGTTCGTTGTTTGAAAATGGCAAATCTTGCCCATCAGTAACCTTCAGTCGCCTGGAAAACAGGATAAAAGAAACATTAGAGGCTAAGAAAAGCTAGCAAACATATCATTGAGGTTCAGACAGGTTAGTATGCTCAACATCTAGATGTAGGTGTCTGTTGTCTTGCGGAAATCAGTGATCAAAAGACGCAGTTGGCAAAGGCAGAGATCAAGGATGAAAGAAAGATGAAAATCATTGAAATTTGGCTAAGGCATGGGATGCTAGGTGCCCCTGTCAGCCAGGGGCACTTGGGTTTTCAACACTTGAATGTTTTCGACCTTGACATGCCTTCTTTCCAGTTCAGCCTTTGTTAGTCGGATATTTTACTTGTTGTCGTTTGCTTGTTGTCGGCCGTAGTTGGCCTCGGCCGTAGTTGGCCTCGGTCATACTCGGCAGTTGTCAAATAAAACAATAGTTAGTGAAGAATAATAATGTCATGTAATGTCATGTACTCTCGGCAAAACATGTTTAGATTAATGTTAATGTAATGTTGTTATGAAACGTCGTGTCGGTTGGTTGCCTAACCACCGCCGAGCGTTATATGTAGTCGGGTGGGAATAGTTGAAGGGATATACTGATGCTGCTATTGATTATGTGATGATTCTGAATGAGTTATGTTGTACGCATTGTGATACACTCTTGTACATGATATTTCCTGAGAATGAATAAAGCTTTGGCATTTTACTATGATATCTTTTAGTTTACTGTTTGATCCCATGTTCTGCATATTACACGTTTGCCAGTAAGTAGAATCCTATTCCGTAGGCAAACATTTGGCGCCGTTGCCTGAACGGACTAGGGCATCATCCACCATGGCAGCGTAATGGGTCAACCAGCGGAAGAACCTATAAATGCTAATGAGGAACGAGAAGACTCATTGACAGAAGATTTGGTAAATTTGTGGAAAATCTCGCTCCGTGATCACGTACGTAGGGAATCCCTCGTTCGGGAGATCCCTGAGGAAGTCATCTGGGATCGGCTGGAAGTGAACGACGAGGTGAACCATCTTCTAAACCGCATGCCCAGGTTGCTGGCCCGCCATTTCATTATTCTGCAAGACTTGCGAGAGGAAGAAGCCCGTGAGCGCCGAAGGCAGCAAATCGTGCAACGTTGTGAAGACCGAAACAAACGGGAAGAGGAAGAACGGGATACTAGTCGGCGCCGCACTTCCGGCAACCAGCAATGATCGCTTGAACAACTAAATGCCCGTACGGCCGAACAAAGATAAGAATAGAGTACCTGACGGGCACGGGACTTCGGAAGAGCAAGTTCGGCGATCACTCAGACTACAAGAGCAAGAAAATCGGCGAAGACGACTAAGGCAAGTCGGTAAGGAACTAGATGAGGACTTAATTGAAATTAATCAGAGCATAAAAAGAACATATGAAAATTTGCAAAAAATAGACACATCTATTGAACGAGCACACTACAGTTTGATAGAAGGAAGGGACGAAGACCCCTTCAGCAGCACTCCTTATACAGAAAAATATAACCTCTATGACAATAACGATGAATTGAATAGTAGCATCAGACGATTTCGAGAGTTGTCACTCTTGGACGACGACACAGAGTTACGGAGGGGAAGGCCAGAGCTTAAGACCCCAGGGCAGAGAGAGCATCGGCGGGATCCTGAGGAGACCCACGGTGTTGCGGACGCTGACGGAGGACGTGGCAGTGACTCGTACGTGGCCGAGAGTGCTGGTGACGCACAGGGACGTAGCGAGGAATCCACTAGTCTAATCGGGTCCAAAACACAAGGAGGTCAACAAGGAGGTCAACCGGTAAAGATGGCTCATCCGGATCGGCAAAAGTTGCCGAAATTCCTGGGGAATGGCTCTGAGGATCCCGTACGGCATTGCAAGACATGTGAGACTATCTGGATAGCCAGCGGGCAGGATGATCCCGACCAGTGGCTAAGGCATTTCCAACAACACTCAGAGAGAGTGCCATTGATTGGTACTCGGAATTGGACCAAGCACAAAGAGCTACATGGAGTTTATTGAAAAAAGCTTTTCAGGAGGAGTTCAAACTTCTTCGAGATGACAGCGAGATCGTTGCGGAGATATACAATACCAAGCAAGGAAAGCACGAGAGTGTGCGGACCTATAACCGAAGACTCAAAGACTTGCTGGGGAAATTGGAGGCACAGCCGGCTGACGGGTTGAAGAAAAGATGGTTCATCGAGGGCTTGCTTTCGCCATTAAGAAAGAAAATGAAAGTCGTACCTCCTTCGTCGTACGCTGAAGCATACAATCGGGCAATGGACATAGAAAGTGAAAATAAAACATCCTCCGAGGGAAAAAGAAGACAGACGACGAGGAGAGTACGGACGACAGCGACGGTGAATCCAAGACTGTACAAGCACTCAGGAAAGATATGATGCGAATGATGAAAGAATTGAAGGCCGACAAGGAGAGTACGAGAGAAGCTAGAACTATGGTGTACGGATTGCAATGGGGAAGGTCACACGAAGGCGAACTGTCCCAAGAACTGCAATATCTGCCAAGTGATGGGACATTCCGTCAAGGAATGCCCATACAACTTAAAAGCCAGAAGTGCACAAGTACTCTTCGCGCAGGGAGAACCGTCGACACCGCCGAACACACCACCAAAGCCCCAATACAATAGCAATGCATCCCCTGGAGGTTACAGAAGCAATAGAAGTCCGAGAAACATGATACAGTACGATGCAAAAGGAAGGCCTATGATCCAATGCAGGAAGTGCAACGAATGGGGCCACTTCGCCAGGGACTGCCAGAACGGTCAAGGTTCGGGAGGGAGATTGTGTAAGTGGTGTGGACCAGGCGATCATGAAGATAACGAATGCCCGAAGCAAAAGGGTATCCATATGCTGGAAGTAGAAGAACAAGAGGTACTGGCGATCACCAGAGCACAAGCAAAAAAGCCACTTACCCAGATCCATGTACGGAGAAACAAAGGATGAAGGAAGCAAAAACCGAAGTGGAACTGGCGATGGCGAAGGAAAACAAAGTACCTCTGGAGAAGCCAGGAACCTCTCGGCGGTCGGAGGCGAAAACCAACATCATACGGCAGGTACTGCAGACCACCATACCGATCAAAGTAACTGACCTTCTCCAGACTATGCCGCAGTTGGGACTGGCGATCACAAACGCCGTCGAGGATGGCAAGCAACCGCGATTGGAGGAACGAAGGAAAGAATTGATACCAGAACCGCCACCGTACGGTGAACAAATAATCGACCCGGTATTGCTCACAGCGAACATCGGGAAGATGCCAGCGGTCGTGCATATGGAAATTAGAGGGAATATCTTGACAAATACTATCGTCGATGGAGGATCGGGAGTCAACGTACTACCTGAAGACACATGGAAGAGTCTTGGGAAGCCTACACTTTGGCCACCGACATTCCAACTGGTGGGCGCTGATCAACATGGTATCAAGCCGTTGGGAACACTGATGGCGCAAAAGGTGACGATCGGCACACAACAGTTTTTGCTAAATTTTGTTGTCATCCCATTACAGAGGAAAGCATACGATGCACTACTGGGGAGAGGATGGTTGATAGCCGCGAAGGCAAATCATAATTGGAAGAGGAACACACTCTCGATCGAGAACAACGGGCGAAAGTACATCATTGACTTGAAGAACCAGACCGTGAGCGAAGAATTGGCTTCCTCTGGATCTGAATCGGATGGAGGTGAGTCGGATGTGGATGAAGGAAGGAAAGCTATGGAACCGAACACTGAAGGCATACTTGAACTCGAGAGTTGCTCGGAAGATGAGACCAGTTCACTGAGCGGATTGTTTCACTGGCAGATGGAGGATTATGAAGTCTTCCACCCGGATTGCCACATGCTGCAGGTCAAGGAGGGGGAAGTAGAAAAAGATAATGGCTCGACTAGTGAAACATTTCCGGCCGAGAACAGAGAGTACAAAGAAAGAGTATCAACACTGGACGATACGCCAGTCCACAAGTTGGAACAGGTACGAGATGAAAAAATTGTGTTGGAATTAAAAAATGAAAAGTATGAAAAAATTAAAAAATTAGAAAAATAGAAAAGAGATGAAGAGGAGAGAGAAAAAGAACGAAAGTTGAAAAAATTAAAAATAAATAGAAAAG
Source organism: Sequoia sempervirens (assembly GCA_007258455.2). Classification (NCBI taxonomy): domain Eukaryota; kingdom Viridiplantae; phylum Streptophyta; class Pinopsida; order Cupressales; family Cupressaceae; genus Sequoia; species Sequoia sempervirens. The sequence continues at coordinate 1,245 of VDFB02154415.1, read as the reverse complement.
AAGCTGTGAAAATAAAAGAAAATGACGGAGTAAGTAAAGAAGAGCAAGGCGTATGGGAAGAAAAAGAAAAAGACGAGAAAATTAAAAGAAATCAAAGAGAAGTCAGAAAAGAAGGCAAACGTAGGGAGAATAAATTAAATAATAAATTAAATAAGTCGACCATCAGGGGAAATATTAAATTAAGTAAAGTGAGGCAGATTAAAATACACACCTGGAGAATTAAAAAATCCGTACGGCCAAAAGGGAAATGGAGTAAGGAAAGTAAAAGACGACAAATTAAAGGAAAAAAGATTAAAAAAGTCAAAACCCGAAGAGGAAGCAAGGCGTACGGTCAAGGGTGAAGGCAAGTAAGGAAAGAGGTGAAATTAAAATAAAACCTAAAACCGTACGGCCACTTGAACAAGCAACAGGAAGGAGACAAAAAGAAGGAAGGAAAAATTCGCACGAGTTTATCAGTTGCCGAGGCGTACAGAGAACAGAGGAAGACGTACGGCTACAGAGAATAGAGGAAGACGTACGGCTTCAGAAGACAGAGAAGCAAGCCGTACGGCATCTAGGATTTCACAGTCAGCACAATCCGCCAGGAGAAGCCGTACGGCATCCAGGATTTCACAATCAGCACAATCGGCCAGAAGGAGAAATCGTACGGCGTCTGAAGGATTGCAAGGATGTACGAGGTTCCATTTACCAGACAGCACGCCAGAAGTTGAAGCCTGTGGAGGACGTACGACATTCACCACTTGTACGACATTTAGAACTTAGCATCGTACGGCATCCAAGAGACCTCCAAACCGTACGGTATTGTCACCTTTTCCAGTGTTCATTTTATTTGCCTGTGGAAAACGTACGACCTTTGCAAATTGAGACGTTGTCAGTGGAAACCGTACGGCCCTTGGCTCTGGAAAAATTTGGCAAGTCTTGCATCGTACGGCTCTTCCAGAGTGAAATTGGTGCCAGAAGTGAAACCGTACGGCATTTTAGCCTCAGAGAAATCCGTACAAAATTCACACTCAGAGAAATCCGTACGAAATTAACACTCAGAGAAATCCGTACGAACTCAACACTCCAAAGAAGTCCGTACGGCACCAATTGCCTCAGAGAGAACCGTAAGGAATCAGCATTACAGGGGGATCCGTACGGCATCAGCTGTATCAGGAAATTCTGTACGGCATCGGCACTGCAGAAGAATCCGTACGGCATCAACTGTTCAGATTCAGAATATTTTCAAACCGTACGGCCTCAGGG
>VDFB02154414.1:0-49955 GCA_007258455.2 Sequoia sempervirens | reverse complement strand
GAGAGAAATATTAATATTTAATTGTATTGATTAAATATTAATTATTTAATGATTATAATATAAAGTTATAATATTAAATTATAACTTAAGTGATTCTATTTGAGGGGGTCGCCATCATTAGAAGGGGCCAAATTCGTGATTATATTTTATTATTAAATTTGGCTGAGAACTATGGAAATAATAAAAGAATTAAAAGTGAATACTTTATTAAAACCCTATTATTGAGGAATTCGAACTCTTGAGGAGATATAAGGGTTTCATTGGGATTTGAGCTCATTATGTTATGAAATTGATTTTTGATCAAGTCTTCTTCGGAGAACGAAGCCGAGGGTTTCAGTTGTCTACAGGCATTGGAGAACGAGCCATCTTCAGTGTTGCAGTTCAGAGGCTGTGAAATATCAGCTGATCTATTGCATTCAGAGGGATATCTTCATTCAGAAGTTATCACAGAACGTTCACAGAGTTTTCTTTCAGCTTGCTGCAATAATCAGGTTTTCATCAAAATACTGTTGCTTTTTAATTGCATGTTATTGGATCTCATTTGTAATCATTCCAGAGGATTAATAAATAGACTGGCATCAGCATTTTCAGTAGATTTAATCATTTCCAGTATTGCATTATTTTATATAAATTTATTCAGCATCTTCTTTTCAAAACGCAAAAGCGAGGAAAAATTAGCAAACGGACGATTCTGAAAAAAAGGGAGAAACGGGGTTTCTACATTGAGAGAGAGAACAAATGTTTTATTGACCCATTCCACCATTAGAATTTCTTGTAACTTGGTGGAATGGGTACTTATAGGTAGTTTTTAATGTTGATGGAGGTCTCAAGAGCAGGGAAGGCTGTTTGAAGGCTTTGTGATGCTGACCTAGTTGTTGTTTTCTTGAGTTTTTGTTTGAAAAGTGATTGCTAAGAGTAGGAGTTTGCATAAATTGCAATGATAAAAGGGTAGGAGATGGTTTAGATAGCATGTGCAGACCTATTATAAGGTGTTTGAAGCATTGGCAAAGTGGTTTGCGGTTTGGAACAGTTAGTTTCAATAAACCCTTTTTTTGAGCATGCCTAAAATGGCCTAGAACAAGGGTTTTGTGTTTTGTTGCATTAGGAAGTGTTTCAGTGACCAAAAATTGTTGATTCTGAGGATTTATAGTCTGGTAAAGGTTTGTCAATAGATATTTGTGGTTGAGAGGTTGATTAGTTGATACATGCTTTGGACAATAAGGCTAATTGGGGCTCTGTCTAGTGTACCAAGCAGTTTTAGGAGAATGTGTTCCGAAACAATGATATGAACAAAATAGATATGTTGAAGAACGCCTTAATGGGTATTTGAAATGCCCATTCTTTTGTGGGTTTGCAGAGTTTTATGAAAGATGTGCACAATTTTCCCTATTTGCAATGCTACTAAAAGAATAGGCTGAAATTGTGAAAATGTGCCAAGATAGGGTTTTGAGGAGGGAAAAGTTGTTTGAAACACTTTGAATTGTGATAGTTGGAAGGTTTCCTCCCTGCTCTACATCAGGTTCCTTACTCCTTGTTTGTGTATAAATAAGGGAAGCCTTGCCTATTTTTTTTCATCCGTTGTTCGGATAACAAATTGTTGAGCCTACTTTTCCTGCGACTTTGTTATTCAATGTTTCTTCACTTTGTGTCAAGTGTAATCTGGTTTGATCACATATTGTAAGCCTACCTTTGCTACAATTTGCTGTCCCAGAAGTGTATTCGCTGTTAGAATTCGAGGAAGGAAATCTCATGCCTATTTTGCTCTAATCTACTGTCTCAATCTCTTTCAGTATTTTATTTTATGTGTTTTGCTTGCATAATCTCTATTTTAGCTTACATCTTATAAGCACAATGAGTGTTTGGGTGTGTTCTGGAAATGAGTTTCTTTAAGCTTTTGTGTTAATTAAATCATTCCTTGTTTACTTCTAATTATTTGGCTCTAAGTTTACTTAAGTTGTTAGAAGCATCTTTAGTTTAGGCCTAGTTGTAGTTGAAGTTCTGGAAAAGATAAAACCTCAGCTACAATGCAAAGAGTCTTATAACCTTCGTAACGTCCCCTTCTCAGCAGTGATCAGTGCAGTTGGCTGTTAGCCTATTCTAGAGGCCCGTAGGCTAGTCGGAAGCAAAAATTAGGGTTTCCTATTTTATAGGAGGATACTTTGGCAGTTTTGGAGGCTTGCATGTTGGAGTTTTGCAGTTTGGATTTTGGATTCTTTCTTGGTTTTCAGAGAGCATCACAGTGGTGTGACATGCAACTATAACAAAGGATTTTTCCAGACTTACTATTTTTATTAATTTGCGACGGCTGCTCAAAATGTGGTTAAAATGCATTTGGACACATTTACTATTTTTCACAGTAATGGGACTTGCCCGGACTCGCTAGGACTTGGCAAGTCTCGAGCCGAGCACCCCTAGCCGAGTCCTGGGAGCCTGGATGCGGATGCGGACGCGGCCGAGTACAACCGCGTCCTAAAGGCTTCAATTTCCTTTTCCAAAGCAACAGTAAATACTTCTATAGCTCAAACAGAAAGGACATTTCATGCAGCATAGAAAATATAGTAAACCCTTTTAAAATGACAAGAAGAAGAAACCCCATGCCTGTTATCGCTTTTCCCAAATACCGATGACAAGGAAGCCTTCTCCTTTGGTTGCTCACCTTAACTTAGCTTCCCAAATCAATTGTCACTCCCTTTCTTGTTGAAAACATTCTTCTCTCAGAATTAGACAACTCTTCCTCACAAAGTCCACTCTTTACTCACTTAGGAAACAGAGGATTATGACTACTAAAACTCAGAAATTAGATATAACTAATCTGGTAAAACTCAGAAGTAATAACTAGTAAAGCGTTTTCTTTTGGAATGATATGCCTCCCTCAATAGTATTAATGAACTCTCAGAATGTGAATACTGGCTGCAAATAATGTTCACTCAGAAATTGAGTACTAGTTGCAAATATTGCTCACATAGGAATTGAATACTAGCTGCAAATAATATTCACTTGGAAATTGAAGAATGAATATATATTAATGCATGCAAATGAAGTATGAGGTAATCACAAAAGACAGTTGACAAAGGCTAAGCATGATAATGAGAATGGTGAATCAATACAATTTAGGAGAGTTGGGCGACTATTTATAGTGATTCCTGCCTCCAACATTCCCTACAACCATGGCATTTGAATTGACATCACTGCCATTTGAAATGTTCAACCTGGAGGTGGCGCTAAATTAAGTCTGTACTTAGCAATGAACATGATGAGTCGACTTCTAAATTTGCTAGCATCAAGAAGACTGTTTCAAAAGCACATGGGGGAAATTCGTAATTTAACACTACAGGAAATTGGTTTCAGGGGTGGCACCAATCCTAAGAGATGGCAGAATTTACACAAGCTGAAAAGAAGTTAAACAAATTTCATCTACACATACCTAGCATCAGCTATTTACTGGGTTGAGTCGCTTAAGTCCTTTACTATGTTGAATTATGCCTAGCTTCAGATTTCGACCTAGTCAAAGCCATTAAAATTTAAACTCATTTCTTGCTTTATCCCTGCGTATGCCTTCAATGCGATTTACCACAGAGCCGTATTAGTTTCAAAGTCCGAATTACCTCAAGTTAAATTATATCGGTCTTTATACACCAAAGTCTAAAATGCGTGAATTGAAATCTTCATCTATTCGATTCATTCCATAATTCGATTTTCCAAAGTTAATAATAATATACATAATATGTTTATAGTTTTCATATATTAAACATATATATATAAATATATATATATATATATATATATATATTTATATACCTTAGTATAAATATATATATATATATATATATATATATATGTATTACTATAACTATAATATATATATATATGTATTTATCCAATATATATATTTATCGAGAGCCAGTCAGCATACATCCGATATATATATATATATGTAAATTCGGAAGGCAATAATAATAATAATATTATTAATATCCACACATTATATCGGATGTATATCTCTTATTATCTTATACCGCAAATAATAATATTTGTATATTTTTATACACATATACTTATATTATATATACATATGGTACACTTCTCCAATAAGCATTAACGCTTGCAAGTGTATCTGTGGGTGTATATAATTAATATGCTTGTATATATATATATATATATACAAGCATATTAATTATATGGTAATATGATAATCAAGTAATCCATTTGACATAGAATGATCATGACCTAGTGTCTATTACCACACATATGTATATACAAGCATAGTCGTTTCCTCATGTATGTACCTCAGTGAGTATTCTTACTCATATATATTTGCATTTGCTAATGCTCTCATACATGGGTATATGTATATGTATATATATATGCCCATAGACATGCTATGTTTAACGTCTATATGAAATGACATAAAGGTAATGTTGTGACCTTTTCACACATCGCCCCATTCAAAATGGGGACCCCCTAATTTTTGCTCCATTCTGGTCTTTTGGCTTGGGTTTCTCTCTCTCTCTCTCTCTCTCTCTCTCTCTCTCCGTCTCTTTTCTATCTGCCTTTTCGGGGATGTATCCGCCATTAAGCTTAAACTTGAAATTTCGGCCAAGTCTGAAAATTAGGGTTTGTACTTTCCTGGTCAGTTCAGGGTCGAGCAAGGTGAATAAATTGAAAACAAAGATTAACATTGAGGCCAGTGTGCTTCCAGCAGGCTTCCACTAAAATTTCATCAAATTCCGGGTACTTACTATTTTTAGTAAGTATGCAATTCAGGGCATTCCATCAGTATTTTTTTGAAATTCCGACAGTCACACTGCATTCAGAACACATCAAGCTACTCGCATGCCAAATTTGAGCTGAAACGGACCACTTACTATTTTTAGCAGCCTAGCTTTCAGCAGATTTCGTGGCTTAGATGCGTAGTTTTTCTTGCATGTTTGGAGATTCCTTCTGGGTTTTCAGAGACCTTCGCGACAGTATAACATGCAAAATGAGATGACAACTTTCAGAGTTCAGCCTTCAGAGGCTATTTTAGGGTTTGCATGTCAGGGTTTTCTTTGCATGTCTGCATATTCCTTATGGGTTTTTTTTTTTTTTTCAGTGATGTGACATGCAAACGGAGATGGTCACTCATTTAGGAACTTACTATTTTTAGCAGATGCATCCCGACAGCCACCTCCCAGCACTTCAGAATCATGAGTTGATCACAATGCAACAGAAACGAGAACAAACGGAGATCATTTGATATGCATGCATAACAAATTAGGGTTTCCAAATGGCCCGGAAAAGAGGGGTAAAACGCCTGCATTTCAAACCGTGTAAACCACCGCAATTACATCCTTCAAACTATCTGCGGTAAAATTTGAAGGCAAATAGAGCACTTACTATTTATAGTAAGTCATTTTGGAAACAGGCTAAAAATAGCAAATCAGTTGCATGCGCCGATGTCAGCAGGCAAGTCACGTGGTGAGGAGCGAATCATTCGAATTTCAAATCATACGGAGTTGTGGAATATCAGAAGTAGGCAGTTTCTATAAATAGCAAATCACCTTCAGAAATGGGCTAAAAATAGCAGGCCAACTAAAAATGGCAGTGTCAACAGGTTAATGAAGTTGTGAGGATCCATCGTTCAAAATTTCAAATTATTCTGAGCTTAAGAGACACAAGAATTTAAGGGCTTACTATAAATAGCAGGCATGGATAAACTGTCGAAGACGAAGAAAAAAATGGCTAAGTATTAGACTTCATCTTGCAGCTACCTGAAAATGCGCCCTCAAGCACAAGATGCTAAATTTTTTTTTCTAACTCAGGAGTTCATCCTTCACCCATGGCCAAACGCGCCCAAGTTGATGAAGAAGCATGAAAATTTTTCTAAGTACAAACTCGTCCACCTCCCATGCTCAAATGTGCCCATGCAACAAGAAGGTCAAGGAAAGTCAACTTGTTTCATCCTCCTCACCCATCAAAATGTGCCCACATTGAGGGAGTTGATAGCAAAAATTTCTAAGGCATGGAAATATCCTCCACCACCCCCCAAATGCGCCCATCCTTCATGCATGCTCAAATGCGCCCAAAATAAAAGAAGTCAAAGGAGTCAACAAAGTTCATCCTTCTCCCATGGCAAAATGCGCCCAAGTGAGGGCATGTAAGGACAAAAGCTGGAAGTTGAAAGGTCACTTATGAAAGGCGTTGGAAGTTTCATCCACCACATATGCCAAAATGCGCTCAAGCAAGTCAACAAGTCAAGAAAACTCATCCTTCACACATAGCAAAATGCGCACAAATGGGGCCATGTGAAGACAAAAACAGGGAAGTCCAAGAGTCATCCTTCTCTACATGTGATATGCGCCCAAGTGTGTAAGGTGCTAAGTGTTGAAATTTTTTCCAAAGACAAGATGAATATCCTTCTTCAAGTTGAATATGCGCCCAAGGTGTTGATGAATATTGCTAAGGCGTTGAAGTTGCAAAGTGATAAAATTTTCTTAAGGCGTTGAAAATGCCAAGGTGGTAGAACGAATAATGCTAGGCATAGATGTGAAGTTTCCTCTCTACATGTGATATGCGCCCAAGGTGTTGAGCTTGAAGTGAAATATGCTAGGTGTGTTGAATATTCCTCATGAAGTGTGATGTGCGCCTAGGGTGTGTGAGGCGATAAATAACATGTTGGGCGTTCAAGGAAGATTTTCTAAGTAAAGTTGATGATTTTTCCTCACCACAGGCAAAGTTGATTTAAATGAAATTTTTTTTCTAAGGCAAAGATAAATTTAAAATGCAAGGAGATTCAAAATTTTTCTAAGGCAAAATATTTTCTTCCTTAAGAAAATACACCTAGACCTTGAAGGTGATGAATTTTCCTGAAGCACGAGCAAATTTTCTAGTGATGAAGTCAGAAGATGATGACAATGTAGGATGAATTTAAAAATTTCTCAAGTCAGAGCAACAGGATGTTCACAGAGATGAAGAACGGATTTAAATTGATTGAATAATATTTTTCTAAGGTTCAAAATTTAAAAGTTTAAGTGAACCCGTTCGTTGTGTACCCATGGATTCATCGCGTTTCAGAGAAAATTTTCTTCTGGGTACTGGACGTTTGTGATGAGGAATGGATTTCTATGCCTTCCACACTTCGCCAAGGCCTTCAACATGAAGAATTTGATTGGTGCTCGAATTGTGAATTTTCCTAAGGGAAAATTTTAAAATTTTCTAAGGCAAAGTGAATGAAATATGTTTTCAAGATGGGTTTTCCTAGACAACGAATTTAAAGTGAATTGCCTAGATATTTTTGATTGAATTCTTCGTTGGTGAATTTTCTAGAGCGTCAGAGGTGATTCAAATTGAAAATTTGCAAGATAGAACTTCGGCTGGCGAATGGAAGTTGTTAAACTGATAAGTTTAAATTAAAAATTTTCGAAAGTGAATTCAAAGGATGCCAGTCAAAGTTGAACTTCTAGAAGAATGAGATTTCTGATGTCGAAAGACAAGTGTTAAAAATACCAGAGGAGGGAAATTCGAATGAAGTAGTGGAAATTTAATCCACTGGCTAAACTTAGCCTCTTCTAGAAATCGATTTTCCTATAAGAGCTGAGAGTTATTCACTTCTTTTTCATAGCTAAAGAAATTCGATTTGCGCTAAGTTTGATACTGCAGTGAGTTGCTGAAGACTGAAGCTTGAGAAGTTCAAAATTTTTGCTGAAGGCTGAAAAATCTGAAGTTGTTGAGACACGAATTTTAGAGAATTTATTGCTGAAGCTGAAATCTGCAAATGCAAGTGAGAAGTACGACTTGGAGTTGGGGAAGTTGCTGAAGTAAATAGGCGCCAAGTCATTTGGAAGTTGCTACGATTTGAAAATCTGAGTTTGAGCTTGTGAAGTGCGAACTTGCTAACTCTCTTGAAGTTGCTGATTGTAGAGTGAAGTTGGACGATTTTCTATAAAGTGGAGTTGTTGAAGCTTACTTGCTAGACTTTCTAAGTGATTGAAATTCAAAATCTGTTGAAGGAGAAGTTGAGGTTTGCAAACGAGATATAATATTGCAACTTCTTGAAGTCGATTGGCAGCCCTGCAAAGCATTTTATTTATTTTTCTAAATTAATTTACTCATGGATGTTCATTGTTTTGCAGATGGCTGAGGCAAGGGCGACTGGAAAGGATAACAACGGTGCATCCAGGCAAGCTGTTATAAAGAAGCTGAGCAAGTCTTTCTTGCCGGCATCAAAGTTTACTTCGAAGTTAGGCAAGCTGGCGGATACGAACTTGGGCTCCGTCAACCTAGAGACTTTATGCTAGGGATTGGTAATCATCGACTTTCGAACACTTCGCACAACATTGTTCGAAGCGGGTTATATGCAGCTGCTGGTTTCTCACCAGCCATTCAGTGTTCGGAGCTGATGATGGAGTGCGCCAACTGCTATGAGAAGGATCACAAATCAATCATGTCACCAGATGGACAAGTGCTCGCCAACCTCACTCTTGTTGCCATTGGTGAAACCTTTGGAATCCCAGTGCATAGAAACATGATTTACAAATCGAGGGAGCGAGCTGAGTGAATGTATGCTTCTGCATTCGAGAGATGTACGGAGACGATCAATACTCATTGGATGAGCAACCCCAAGCCCTCTCGTACGAAGTTGCCGAGGCAAATTATATCAGATGACTTGAAGCAGGAGTACTGTGATCTCATTATGATGCTGAGTCGAGTTGGAGGCTGCCCGCAGTCGTTTATTTTCAAGCCATGGATGTTCTATTACATCAACCTTGTGCTGGAAGGAAAGGAGTATGTCAACTGGGCCGAAATAATCAGTGACAATTTGCACGAGCAGCTCCTGAGCCTGAGAAGAGCGAAGACATTCTATATGAGCTCTTACATCATCTACATGCTGGCCCATATGATGAAGTATAGAGGAATTTCATACAAGGAGCCTATTGGTTGTGGCTCTCACCAGTTTAAAATTCATGAGGCTTGTTCGTAGTTGCATTTGACAAGTACTACCTATTACAAGCGTGTCAATGACACCTTCACCATGCACATCATGAGACTGCTTCAGGAGCGGATGCATCACAGAATCTCAAGAGAAGCCCAGGAATTGATTGAGAGGTATGGGTGCTGGTTTATACAATTTCCAAAGTTTTCTTACATAAGGCTGCAAGGTTTTTCGTCATATCCATATAGACTGCCTAAGTACCCAACCAACAGAATATTGATGTTAGAGATATCTAGGCAATTGGTTGCCTACGATAAGATTTAGAAGAAAAAGAAGAAGGGAGGTGTTGACTTCCCAATTGTTATGGGCAACTCAGATGAAGTGTGTCCATTACAGGCAGCTAGAGAAGCCGACAACGAGCTTCAGTTTTATCACTTTTCATATCACACCAGCCGACAGCACTATGATCCGCATAATAACATCAAATGGGTATTGTCAGAAGAATTTAAACACAAGGCAAATATTGAGGATTATTGAGCTGATGCATCAGACGAGGCTGAAGTCAGGAAAAAAATGTTCTCTCGGTTGCCAATAAACATGATCAGGGAGTGTGAAGTTATTCCGGTGCCAGACCAGGTAAATGAGGACATGGATGTTGTCCATTCAGATTATGGCGCAATGAGAGATACTCCACTTCCACTCTCGGATTGGTCAGAACCAAAGGTTGCTGACTTGGACACACTTTCCATTCCAGTCTTGACATTTACTAGAGCATGGGTTGACAGGTGGGTGAGCATGTTGAAGAGTAGGTCGATTGCCTTGACTTACAATTTGATGGGAGATCACAGGACACCCACCACCAGCAGGAAGAAACAAATCACACGAGGTCTAGAATCTCGAAGGAAAGAGCCAGTTCGGTAGGAGCCCGTTCAGCCGGAACCTCCAAGAGTTGCAGTTGAATCACCCACGCCATTGGAGACACGTTCTCCAAGCATACAGGAGGTTTCTTTGTTTGCTGATCAAAGAAATGCATTGAATCAGGTGCAAGCGGTACAGGAAAATAATCAGCCACCACAGAGAGAGTCAGTTGGCCAGAGTGTCAACGCACCTACTAGAGACGATCAATGAGATGATGAGGGAACTGCTACTGACCCTCAGTTTCAACAAGAATTAGAGACGGCTTTGGAAGACGATGATGATATAGTTTCAGGAGATACTTAGCCACTTGAGGACGATGAGCCTCACCAGAATGATGTAGAAGTTGAACAAGTTCGAGAAATAGAGGCACAGGAACAGCAGCCATTTGATATACAGTATACAGTACCTGATTGGCTCAGCTATAGGATGAGGAGAAGCCCCAGCGAAGAGATTGATCCAGCCATTGAAATGGAAGAGTTTTTGAACAGGATCAGTGCACCTCCACAGAAGAAGAGAGCATGAATGTTTTCAAAGATATCAATTGATGAGGATGGTTCTCTCACCCTTCATGTGGCCGTGCCATAGGTTGATTGTGATCGAGATGGAGTGCCAGAAAACTACGTGGTCACAACTTTGGAGTTAGGACGCCCCACAGGTGCACAGATTGTAGAGGAATGTGATAACTCTTATCACGCCCTCGAGGACAGATTATTCAAGAAGGAAGGAAAGTACAAGAAGTTGAAAAGAGAGCATAAGGTTTTGATAGGATATGTGCAGCAGTTGTCTCGTCCTTGTGGGCAGGAGATTTCAGTGATAGAACTTCCAGCGGAAATACCTAGAGAGTCAATCAGTGGCTTGTTGGAGTTAGGGAAGATGGCATAGGAGGCAGACAAGTGGGTCATGAGAGTTCATGTTGAGACAGAAAAATTTATGGAGGACCTTGCTCTTGCTTTTCAGCAGGCTTCTAGTATTTTGGCACGGATGGAGGCAGTTGATCAGGCCTGGGGTGATGCTTCTATTTATCAGAGCAAAGTAATTCAACATCTTGAGGCATTGAGACATGTTCCTTTGCGGTTGCTGATTGATGGAGGGGTCATTCAGGAGAATGACAGGTATGATTTTTCTAGATGGTATTCTTCAGCAATCACGGGACGTGGTTTCTTCGACGCAGCACAGGCAGATTCAACTAGAGTACGGAAGGCTATGGCCAATATCATTGATGGAGTCCATAATACTTTTGAGGCCATATTTGCTAGACGGTTGAATCCAGATGAGGTGAATGTTGATAATTTGAAGGGTAGGCTCCTTTCTTTTCAGAGGTAAAGACCTTCGTACAAGATGACATTGAGAACACTTCTACTTTCTCTAGCTTGATTCAGAGCACGCAGGATTCCTTAGTTGCTTGGAGAAAATCTTGTGCAAGGCATGAACCGTCAGTCATGGTGTTAGAGTTCCAGCTCGATTGCATTCCACCTATTTCAGTTCAGGAGGTTGAGGCTGTGCTTGGCAGGTTCATCAAGTTTGTAGCCAGAGAGAAGGAGAATAGGAATGCACTACTGGACGATGATCTTCTAGAAGACTGATTGTGGGCATTAATTGCCTTTACTATTTTGGGAGTGAGTGGGAATCTTTGCTCATTTATTGCACCACTCCCCATTCTGGCAGTTTTTAGGGTTAGGGCTGAGGTGGCTTAATCTTAGCCACTCTTTTGATTGTAATCTTAGCTGTCCATTGGACTGGGCTATCTATAAAAGGGGGAGTCCCCCTCATTTGTATCTCATTAGAATTAGAATTGAGCTAGAGATTGGAGACTAGAGAGTAGAGCAGAGTAGACATTTTGTTTGATAGCTTAGCATAGTGTGGAGAAGAAGGAAAGTTTTCCCTTTGAAAACTTTTGTAGAGATTGTTGTGTAAAACTTTCATGATAATAGATCTTAGCAAGGTCTCTTCATCCTTTCGGATCCAAGTAGCATAAAGTAGCATAATTTTCATCTCATGCAAGTAGTTAACTTTGATGTGTGGTGTTTTATCGAGGTAGCTTCATTTCATTCCATACCACTAGTAGCTTGTTGATGACAAGTTCGCCTTGCGTGGTCCACTGGAAATTATCTTGAGTTTAACTTCGATTGTGATTTGTATACTTATATGCGTCGTCTTGATGGTATATGTATGCTAAATTGTAATCTGAATATCTTTTGCTATCCCTTTGAAGATTGCACCAATTTTGCTGAAGCTGTCCGACGTGAGGCTAGGTGAAATTCGGTTGAAGTCTGCTGAAATCGAGCTCCACATATCTTGCATTTAGGATAGAATTTAGAACTACCTCTCCCTTACACTCATTTACTTTCCGCACATTTCTGGATAGTTTTAGGAAAAGTACATACCTCATTGCCAAATCATACGTGCAAAATCTCCTTCAAATCATCCATCTACTGTTAATTGCAAGAATCCTGAACGATTGTGTAAGTCCCCTCGTGAAAACAGCAATTCACATCAAACCGACTGAGGGTATTCTAAGTATTTCGGAACCTTGGAGTTGAACGTGCAAACTTTCTTGCAATCTTAGCGCACAGAATACTTTGATCAAGAGAGAATGGAATAGCCTTCGGACAATTTCGTTCTGCTGATTGGTGCGGTCATAAAAATCACATCAACAGGTAACCATTCACAAATCCCAAAGTCTCAACCCAAGCACAATGTAGAACTCAAAGCTTCAAACATATAAGCATCACCCAAACATGCATTCAAAGTAAACAAAACCTCAAATGCAGACATATCGGCTAATTATGACTTACCTATTACTCACAAACTGACTTAGTTCACTCAATCTAAGGTGTGTGTTTATGCTCAAATAGTTACATTTACTGGTTACCCGACCAAGATCTTCTCCCGAGTAATACTTCCCCTCCCCCTGGAGAAATGGACATTTACTTGCAACCACTAGCACGTGCCTTGGCAGTCAATTGTTCACAACAATAAGCAATATATATAAACATCTTTAAAGTTAGAATAACAATAATTCAATAACCATCTATTCTCATTTATGCAGTATTTCTGTAACAACCTATCCAGTCTATAGTTTAAAAATTTCAATTGTCAACCAACTTTCAATTGAACTGCAACTAACTTGCTTTCGAAACTAGGGTTTCCAAATTGTTTCCAACTAATTCAAAAATGGAACTATTTGTTGAATTTTTAGTTTCCGCTGACATGTAACATCTAACTGTTTTCCACCAACCGATCACGACAAATCAATAACTAAATAACTGCCAAACTAGGGTCTTCCCAAAATAAAGGTAACGAACTAAAAAGAGAATAACTGCTAGGGTATCATTAACAACTCACATCTTTCACCTACTCATAAAACTAGGGCTTCATTTGCAGCTAGACGGAAAAGAAAATTCATTTTTGATGTCGTTACATCATACAGTTCATCAACTAACTATAATTTCATTTTCAGCTGAAAAGAAAACTAACAACTATAAACATATAATAGGAAATTGCAGAAGGGTAATAATTACTTTCCTTTGCTTCCAGAAAATAACGATCAATTACTACAGCTATGAAACAAATATAACAGCTAAATGAATCAAGTAACTATCTCACTAAATAACTGCAAAATCTTACAACGTACATTAACATAAAAGAATAACATTCATGGAATAAATGAAAATAAACTTTAATTAGCATTGCATGTACCTGTATTTACAAGTGATGAAGAAATACATTTGACATCATCTTCATGCTATTATACTTGGAAATCTTTATCAAGGAGGGAGGGAAAGAGAATTATCATCAGGGGCTTTACCGCCCAACCAAGACCTACTGGTCTCCCGAGTTTCTTCAATTGAAGAACCCACCCTTCATGAGGGTAATCAACATGGATCAAATTATTATCATGCCTCCGAGCTTGGTGTCAAGGACCTATACCTCCTGATCGACCTAACTAAGGGTACCTCCCAACTAGAAAGGCCTCTCTGATCAATGGTATATCTGGTACTTGATAGGTGACAGATGCTGAATCTAGCATCGTACCTTGGCCAAGGATTTTTCATATTACTGGCACTCCTATGTCAATATCTCTGGCACTACTGTGTTGTCAGCACTCTCACCCTTGCTCGACATGATAATTCTCAGATCAAGTTTAAATCTTACCATTTCTGGTTGGGTTATCATTCTTTTCTTAGTTTAGGGTTAAGTCTTAACCTTAAGGATTAATTTAACCACAACTTGGTTTGGTTTCACATCTTGTTTAAGGATTAGGCTATTATCTATTTTAGAAAGAGAGGAACTCAACTTAATAGCTTATTCTAGCTAAGTAATCATATACTGCTATTCTCAAATTTTATGCAGAGAGATTAAGGAGTCTTATCCCACATTAAGGATTCAGTGTTTGTATTTCAATGTCAAGAATTTAAATCTTTCTTCTAGAATCAAGGTACAACAATTAATTTCAGACATAAAGAAAATCCTAGCTCAATGTCAAATCATATCTTTAAAGACCAATCGGTCTACTTAACATTTTATGAAGAGAGATGAGACTTGCCCTTCAAGGTGGTTTCAACAGGGTTCTTAAATCAAAGTCATATTCTTTTAGATTTACAGTTTAAATGAAAAGATTATCTGGCTTAGACAAAGCTCATTTCTCTCAAGGAATCATAAGTGAAGTTTCAGGTCATAGGGAAATTCATTATCTGTTCCCATTCAAGTTGACATAATTTAGATATTCTCAACAACTCTAGAGAACAGTAACCATCAGGTCAGGTTTGAGTTTTCGAGCTTGCAATAAATATTCATGTGTTTATAATCAGGAATTTTTGAGCAGCAGAATGAATAGAAACCAAGTCAAAATTCAATTCATTGACTAGACAGGCGTTGCCCAGAAATATATTTAATTATTCTTCCCAGATTTCATAGTTGGGAAATTGTTCAGGTCGTAACCTAGCAAATCCCATTTACAAAATCAAAGCTTGATCACTAAAAGAAAAGAAGAAGAGTTCCCTAAACGTTTCAAACTCCACAACAGGTAAGCAATTTAGACCCACATTCGA
Organism: Sequoia sempervirens; assembly: GCA_007258455.2. Lineage (NCBI taxonomy): Eukaryota > Viridiplantae > Streptophyta > Pinopsida > Cupressales > Cupressaceae > Sequoia > Sequoia sempervirens. The sequence goes on along the minus strand of VDFB02154414.1, from coordinate 35,075 downwards.
CTGAGGAAGAACAAAGCATATCATGATTGCATGAATGATTAAAGGGTCGTCACTGCCCCCAACCCAATAAGAAAGGAGATTTGTTCACATTGGACTTGGTATCAATTCGGTGAAAACAACAAATAAATCCAATTTGACTTTATTTAATTGTCTTTCATTTTCATAAAGATTTCCTTTGCATAACTCATTCAACATTTACACATTGATTTATATTCCAATGCTAGTTGGAACTATTAACCAGAAATATAGCAACCCAATAAACACTCCAAATTTTATGCATCAACAAACATGATGAAGAATTTAATTCGATACTTGCCTGAGAGAAGATTCGAGACTAAGAAACTCCAAACTCTAATATTCTGAAGTTACGACAAACACAGCTCTATATTCTCAGACAAGAGAAGTGGAGATGCGTACTCGGGGATTTGAAAACACCACCACACGAGAGTATGGACAACGGTTAAGACTCAGCCACTTCCAGCTTTCGCAGAAGATATTCTAACAAGACAAAATGAAGTAGTTGCCCACAAAAGAAGAGGAGAGACGGAGGTTAAGGAGTGAGCTTGAGCTGAAGGATGTGATAACAGAGGTGTGTCCCCAAAGCGAGTGTCTTTGGGACGTGAGAATCCAGGATAAACACCGATGCTTCTAGACAAGATTGTGATTCAAGGATGAAAGACATGAACTTGACTCCACCCGCAGAATGAAGGATGTGCAAGCAAACTCCGGAATCAAGCAACGGATTCTATAGAGCTCGCCAAAGATTAGAATCTCAAATCGCCAACAATAAAGAAGACGGCAAAGTAATTAAGCTCAAGCCAAGCCATTAATATAGAGAAAGAGAGAGTTTTCCAATGTAGGACCAAAGATTAAGCACAATGTGATTGGCAATTCGTAAGTAAGCCAAAACAATGAAAATAGCCATCAGGGATTGACGAAGAACCATTTCCCCAAAAAAAACGGAGGAAAAGATCCTGAAAAGAAAATAAATACCTCTTCTTTTTTTCTTCAGGAAGCTCGAACTTCCAGCCGTTATCAAGAGCCCTTCCTATGCCCATTCTTCGGCGTTTCCACAAGGGAGGTGATGAGCCAACGAAAGTTCACTTCCCAAAAATTTCAACGCCAACCGATACAATCCTAATCTTGATAAATTTCAATTTCAAATGATAACCCTAGTTATATCATTATATTTTTAATTTAAAGTTGAATATTCCCTTGCAAGAAATATATTTACTATGAATTGATTCGCTCCACTTTCAAGTGGATATTTATTATTAATCTTTTATTTATAACCATTATTTTAATTTAATATATGTTACCCATTTGTAATCTCCTTTAAATATTAATTAATGATTTATACTTTTTAAATTGTTTCTCTAAAAATAATTAAATTATTTAAGGCCAAGTTACGATGTCGATTCATTGTCTTATACTGACTCGAGGTTGACGATACAATTGATCCATTGTTAACCATGTCCTCTCCCTGATGATATTTCCCTTTCTCTCATGGCGTCAACAAATCCTGCATCTGCTAACAAGGATTATGGTTAGATCGTTCCCATTGTTTATATAAATATGCATTTAAATTTAACTCATGACCTCATTCAACTTCACGTGAACAATAAATTCACTAGTAAAATAAAGAGTTTCTTACCATTACAGTTACGATAAAAGGAACAACTATTACATTCTCAATGTCATTGCCATGTGAAAGCAGTTATTTGCAACTAACTTCGCATTCGGAGTATATGACCAACATATAGTCTCAATGTAAGGGATGTGACAATTTCACCATGAATAACATCAACTGAGACAACATCAAATGAAACAACATCAAGTGATATAGCATTCATATTGATAACAAGGTACAAGCATTATTAATTCATCTCCAGAATTCACATTACATTCACATTTACCCTATCTAGTAATGGTAAATAGTAACTTCACAGTTTGGGGTGTAACAATACTATCAGAGTTGGAACATTGTTTGAGCCAAGTCCAGCAATCACCTACTGAAATGTTGAAGAAGACATTATCTCCTGCAATGCCCTCTTTGATTCATCCCTATTGGATAGGGCATCGAGATGAAGAAATAAGTTTGTTGGTTACTTCATGCTTGAGTGAAGTTATGAGAATTATAGCACCTTTGATGCCTTATGATGATGAAACCATGAAGAAGATTCTTCATAGGATTGTAGAAAGTTTCCAAGATCTCGATGAAACCGGTAGCAGGCAATTTCCCAGAAGAGCTGCTATTTTAAAGACATCTTCAGATCTCAAGATGAGTATCTTGCTAATAGACTTGGAAATGCAAAATCAGATTTATCACTTGTTTCACTACCTCTTCATATCCACTTGGAGCGAGGAAGAAGAGAATGTTATTGCAGTTGAAAAGGATATTCTTGTTCTCACTATTAAAGAAGTTGATGAAATTCCACCGAATGTCCAATCTCTCCTTTTGGACTCATATGAATGTGAAGAAAAGGTTTCTCCTGTTGTCGATATGCTGATCAATGAATTGTTTAATCAATGTGAGGAGAAATTGAAGCCACTTTTGAAGAAGATAGAGCAAGATGAAGGAAATACTAGTGGTGTCCTTGAATCAGCTTATGACTATTTTCATAGTGATGATGCTTATGATGATTCAGAGGAGTTCATATCTTATCATGTTTTGAGGGATAATTCCCTACTTGTTGCTGACCCATTTTCCGAAGAGATTTCACAAGAGTTTATGACAAGTAACCAAGAAGATCTTGTTATGCATGAGGCTGCTAATGAGGAAATCAGTAACACACCTACTCATGATAGGTCCATTGAAGAAAAGAATGATAAAGTATTCAAAGCAGCCAGCTTTGTGATTCTTTATTCCAATACAATGATAGTGACATGGGTGGTATTGGGTTTGATTATCAAACTAAGCCCGTGGAGGGAGCTCCTAATGAAGATATCAGTTTAAGTGAAATGGGGAGTGACTCATTCAAATAGTCAACACTTCAATAGGAGCACGATGAGCACTTTCCTATTGATCATCACAATCAACCCTTTAGCATTTGGGATTTGGGTGTGATGGCACCAAGGTATGATAAAACCTGTGTGGGATGAATTTCCCTGTGATCTTGATGATCAAAAATCAGGTTGCAGTGCAAGCTATGAGGTGGCCTTTAGAGGGGAAGGTGTCTTCTAGGAAGAAGATTGCTTGGCAAAGTTCCATGATGATCCTTTTGAGTTGGTTGCAGCCACCAAGGTGAAGTATGTTGCTACCAAAACTTTCAGAATAGCGTTCAATGATGACTCATTGATTGAGTTGGGGGCTGCCATAACCTTTGATCAAGGAGACAGTGAGGAGGAAGAAGAGCTAGAAGACCATATGGCTCTTGAGGATGAAAGGTTTAAAGTGGTTCTCAAACACAAATTTGATTTACCCATTCAAGAAGCCAATGGCAAGCAAAGGGTCGAAGAAATTGTAAAATATGATCCTCTTCATAGTATTGAGCATTCTCATCTAGTTGGTGGTGAAAGACAAGAATATTGGAGCAACTTTGAGGGCAACAAAGACAAGAAATAAAGTTCTGATTTTTTCTTGCAGCCTATCAGCATTTCACCACCTTTGCTTTCTTATTAGTGGGAAGGTCAATTCAAGGTGTCCATTGAAAATGAAGTGCAAGCTCTATCTAGATTTGACCATACACACAGTTTGATAGGAGAACTCTATTGGAAGGCTCAAATTGAGTAGAGACAGAAAGGGGTTAAGGATGAAGTTGCTCTCCCTAATTTGCAACTTATTAAGGACTCCTTGGAGGCATTGAAATCAACGTACATACACTTGATATAAGATCGAGATTATGCCTTCAAAATTGCAAAGAAGACCATTTGCGCTTTCCAAGAAAAGGAGAGAAAGGTTGATGAGCTTACACTAGAGCTTGAATCAACAAAGGACATATTAGAAAATACTCAGTTGGCTCTAATGGAGGTAGAAGACCAATTTGTTGGCTTCAAAATTTTCAAGGAGCAAGAGAGTGCACAAAGAGCTGAAGAAATCAAGCAAGTGATTGGAGAGCTTGATAGTCTTCAAGAGGAGTTTGATCTAGAAAGCGTCACAAGAAAATCAGAAGTTGGATGTATAGATTTGGATCAACAAGAGGAAATGGATGATTTCCAAGTTTTTGACAATCCTCTCTTTGAAGTGGGTGTAGAAGCGACTTATGACAACCCTTTTTTTGCTCTGAAAAATGAATTATGTAGTGAAGTGACCAAGCATGATGACGAGTATAAACTCTAGTCTATGGATGCTTTGATATCACTCTATGAGGATGTGCCACGTTTTGTGATTAGAAATCTTCCAAGGCTGCTTGATATTGAATGCATAAGTGGATTCGAGGATGAAGTCTCCACATGGGAAGTGTTGATTCAAGGAGATTTCAACATCGTTGTCATCAAGATGTTAATAAAACAAGTCTTGGTAGTGTTGATGTGGTTTTTGAGACCGCACCAACACAGAACAAAGTTTCCCAACGTGTTGTACCCAAAACCAAAATTTTTGCTTCACTAAGGAATTTTGCTTAATTGAGTCTTAATCCTGTTAAAGTGATGACAGAAGGTCGTTTTTGGGGTTCTTAAATATGGAGTTGGTGTCAGTGTCATGTCAGTCTGTTGCTGAAGGAATTTAAGAAAAGTGAAAATCTGAACGGGAATCGTCAAAATTTTCTATCTCTGGAGAGGGAAGCACATTTTCAAATGGGCGCCCTATCTTTTAGGGGCTCAGATCCTATTTTTAGGGTTTGTCACCTCCAACAGACATTTGTTCGGCATCACGTCAGCTTCGCAGTAAGCTATCAAGCCTGTCAAACGGACCTGTTTCGAGCAAGTTGTGGAAGATACAGCGCAAAACGAGGCGAAAGCGAGAATTGGCTAACATTGTGAAAAAGCGCAGCTTTTGGAAAAGGCGTCATCTTTTTGAGGTGCCAGATGTAGGTTTTTGGCTAAATGCCACCCAAGATGTTTATCTCGCTTTTGTTCGAGCTTCGTGACGCATCCGTTAGCGGGTGAATTTGAGTTGCTGAAGTGCCTGAACCTGAGGTCAAACGTAGGGTCAAATCTTAGTCAAAATATCAGAGGAAAAAGCAAAAGAGCACATTTTGGGAAAGGCACCTAAGCTTTTCAAAGCAATGCTTTCTTTACGATGGTATCGGATATTCAATGTGTCCGTATTCGCTTCGCTTTCCATTGCCTGTCTCCGTCAGTTCGTGAGATGCCTCAGCAGCTTGCAGTCGAGGTTTTTATATTATTTTTGTCGTTTCCAGAAATGGTTAAGTCTGGAGTGAAAAGAGCAGCTTTTCAAAAAGGCGCCCTTATTTTTCACCCCTCAGACGTTTTCTTGGGAAATGTACCTTTGCAGTTGTTGTGAAGAATGAGGTCAGCTCCGCAGTGAACCTGAGATCCGGTCCTGAAAGTTGATAAAACAGAAGTTATGAAGGATTTATTTTTTCCCTTCGTACGAAATGCAGAAGTCAAAATTTGACTAAGTCTGAGAAAAAGAGCAGCTTTTGAAAAAGGCGCTTGGATTTTTGAATCTTCAGATGTTAGTTTTATGGCATGCAGTCTCAAGATATCTTTTGATTAGTTTTTACTAAGCTCTGCAATGCACCTGTCAGCCAGTCAATCGAAGAAGTCAGTCAACCAGTGTCAGAGGATGAACAGAGGTCCCGGCAGAGGTTTTAGCTTAAATTTTCATCAAATTTGGTTAAGTCTGGAATTCGCTTGAGAGTTCAAAGTTGGATTTTCGAAAGTGAGTTGAATGGACGCCTTAACTGGAGTTCTGACTGCAGTTGGACTAAACGATTTCTGGGTTGTCATCTTTAGTTCATATATTGGCATGTGGAGTGATCTTTCAGTTTGCATGTCATGTTAACTAGTTTGCATGTTCAGTTAACTATCTTGCATGTTGAGTTAACTTGATTGCATGTCCACTTAACTGAAGATTATCAGTGAATGTCAACTGGAGTTCACATGCATGGCGAATTTGGTTGCAATTATGAAGTTTTAGTGAAGATGGCGCTTCATTAAGTGTCAACTGAAGTTCAAGAAGGGACGGCATATTGTGATGAAGCATTAATGTTTGAAGTAAGGCGCATGAAGTTGTTAACTTCAGTCATGAAAAGGGTCGCCACATTTTGTGAAGCATATCTTGTGAAGCTACGCACTTTTCAAGGAATGGCAACTTTAGTTCCAAAAGGGTCGCCATATTTAGGTTTTATTGATTAAAGCATGTGAAGTTGGCGCACTTCTTGAAGGTCAACTGAAGATTGAAAAGGGTCCCTATTTTTAGAATATTTATTGCATGAAGATGGCGAATTTCTTATCTCAATCAACATTGTTAACTTTAGTTATCTGAAGGTACGCCTTAGGTCAAATTTGTGAATCATAAAGCAAGTTTGAAGATGGCGAATTCATTATAGGTTGCTAACTGAAGTCAAAGTCATATAAAGTTGTTAACTGAAGACTTGTAAGGCAAACCCTAATGCATGGTGCTTTAATTAGCTTATCTCAGTTCCAGTTAACTAAAATGGGATCCAATTAGAAGCCAAGCGCACTTTTCAAGCATTCCTTGCTTAGTGCGAATTTTCAATGATGAAATTCTATATATTTCAGCAATGGCGTCCATTGTTTTATCATCTTTTGCTCTGAAGCTCTTATTCTTCTTGAGCGACCAACAAGCTAAAGGTGATTCAGGTGTCCGATTTCAGCGTTCTTCGAAGCAACGAGTTCAGATTGTTCAGAGGAAGGCGATTCTAGACTTTATTTCCACTTTGCATGCAGGTTTTATCAAATTCCAGAGAAGAGATTTGCAGATTTTTCAGAAGCAGACAAGCAAAACTTTCTATCTTCTGTCTTATTTCTTCTATTTCTCACCTTAGGTACTTTCTTCGCATGTCAGAGAAATTCAACATATATTCAGAATCTGATCATCAGGGTTCGCATATTTCAGCATATACAGCAAGACCCACGTCTTAGATTTTTTCGAGAAAATCGCCCCTTGCCTTCATTCTGAAGCTCTGTGCCTTTTTCCGAGAATCTCTTTGCATGTGGGCTTGAAACACATTTTTTCGAGAATCTAGCTATCTGGGTTTGTTCAGAATTCAGTTGTGCACAAAACCCATGTTCCAGAAAAACTTTCAAAAATTTCTTTCGTCAGAGGCTATTTTTAGCTTTGTCCAGAGGTTTTCAGAAAGTTCTCCAAATATATTCGACTTTACAGTCAAAAGTCATCATTTTCAAAATGCAGTTCAATCTTATTGATTACAAGGTGAAATCAGCCCTTACACATAATTTCATCAAAACGTCAGATACGGACCTAAATCACGTTTATCCAGTGGTCAATCTGAGCAGTTTGGATAATGTTGGTAGCAATTCATTGAGGAATCTTGAGCGTTCCGGGTTGCTGGCAGCGGCATCTATTCCTGTTACTACTTTCGATCTTGAGTTCGTACTTGCTTGCATTAAGCATTATGACTCGTCTTCACGACAAATCAGATCAGTAGACGGGAGGGTTGTTTGCAGTCTCAATCCGAAGGACATAGAGAAATGTTTTGCTATTCCTTCTCGTTCAGATAACTTCACTGTGGTTCTTGAGGCTTGTGAGAAGATATGGAATGCTGATCAACATCGTTCACAGAGGAAAGTTGCTCAGAAATGGTTGACAGTTCAGAAGACTAATTTGCCTAAGAAGGTTGGTCGCGGCGAATTCAAAGAGGAAGTTGCTGTTTTGATAACTTTACTTAACCGAGTTACTGGTCAATCAGATGCCAGCACTTTTCGTCCATGGATGTTTTACCTGATTACCAGAATTCTTGATGGCACAGAGCATTTTGATTGGGCTATGCTGATTAGTGATTGCTTACATCAGCAAATTACTAACTTTCTCAAGTATCATGAGTTTCATATGATATCATACTTGGTTTACTTGGTTGCTTTTCAAGGTAGCTACAGGTTTCTTAAAACCAATGGCACTCTCGGTGTTCAGCGTGTTCATGAGTATTATCCTCAGTTGGAGTTTTCTCAATCCGAGCAGGATTTCCGAGCAGTTAATGATCACTTTTTCATGAGAACCGTGAGAGATCTTGATGACGAGATGCACATTCGCATTTCTGCTGAGGCCAAATCAGCGATGGAGACTTGGGCGGATTGGTTTATCCAGTTCCCTACTTTTACATACATCCGCGTTTATGGATACGTTGGAGAGCCCCTGATGTTACCGAGATACCCTTCAGATAAGCTCATTTTTATGGAGTTCCTCAGACAGATGCAGCATGTTCATTTCTTTCTTTGTAGTCGTCATAAGATTGCGGCTAATTTTCCATTCACATTGGGAATTTTCACATGCGATGCAGCGACAGATGCCAGGTTTATGTCTACTGAGATAGAAAGGTTCAAACTCAAGACTTACACTGAACGGCGTTCCTATGATCCTCTCGGTCATTATGCAGATCGGTTAGAGCGAAGGAGTGCACATGCGCCAGCACTTGAAGATTTCTGGGCTAATTGTGAAGATGAATTCGAGGTCCGTCGTCGTCACTACTGTAGACTCACTATTGGTCAGCTCTCTGATTACCTGTCAGAAGATGTTGATGGTCTATTGGATGATGATGGAGAAGTTCTACTTAATTCATATGTCAAGGATCAAGTTGCTCGGCAGCCACTTCGCTCACCTGATTGGTATGCCAAGGAGAATATTTCTATTGAAGAGGTTTCCAGATCAGTTATCAAGACTAGTAAGTTGTTCTTGGAGAGCAAACGTACACGGAAGTCAGTTCCTGTAGCAGAGCCGCCAAAGGATTTCTCTTCGTTGCCTTCTACTTCTAGAGCAAGACCCAGAGTCAAGGCCATTATAATACCTCCTGAAGGGGTTAGACTTAGTGGAAACACAGGGAAAAGAGCTACTGGTAAGAGGAAGCAGAAACAAGTTGAAAATGTTCCTAAGGTTCCGGTAGAGACAGTTATTCAGGCCGAGCCTCATGTTTCACCTCCTAGTTCACCTCATGTACAGCCTATTGACATAAGTTCTGAGCCTGAGACACCAATTCAAGCTGGATCAGAGACGCTTGAACCACCACAGGTTGATACATCAGGGACAGTCTCTCCGCGAATTGAGAATATTGTTCAGTCTTGTTGGCTCGAGAAGTCTTTAGGGAGACAGAGGCGTGAACCTTCATACAATCTTGACTTATCTGAGTTCGGTGAACCTTATCAGAGAAGGTCAAACAAGAAGATAAAGAAACAGGTGCACATTGAGAAGACTCCAGAATCAGAAATTGTTATTGAAGTTGCCGTTCCTCCAGAGGGTAAAAGCTTAGATGAAGTCGAAGTTGGTGACTTTACATTCACTAAGGCTAATCTTGGCAGGACTACACGAGAGACAGATGTATCTCTTCTTAAGATTGTTACTAATAATCTTGAAGAGCGTATCACCAAAGATGGGGAAGATAAGGCATTACTTAAAGCTGAAATTGGTCAACTTCGTCGATACATTTCTGATCTTGTTCATGGGAATTCGAGTAAGACACTTGTTCTTCCTCAGCATACACCTGCAGAACAACAAAAATTGGATCAGTTGGTTAGTCATGGCAGACTCTTGGACAACTGGATTGATAGTTTAGTTGCTGCTGGTAAAACTCTTCTTGCAGATTTGTATCAGTTAAGGGGTGATGCACATAAACTCCGTCAGGGTGTTCAGTCGCTTGAAATTGCAGTTGCAGAGAACTTGGCAAAGGATCGTGTTCTGGTATCTCAGTTATCAGTTGCATATGATGCCTTGGAGATTGTGGAGGATCAAGACAAAGTTTTTATTTGGAGAGAGCAGCATCTTCTCAGGACAGAAATATGTGAGAAGATCTCTACGAAATTGTTTTCACTCAAGGATGATGTGGTTGGAGTACTTGCACTGATCAGTGGCTTCGTTGTTCAGATTCCGTGTCATTATCTTCTTGAAGATGGCACGTATGTTGAGTTGGACAAAGTACAAGCAGAGTTCGAGAAGCTGATTCGTGACAGCCTTGAAGGTGAACCTATGGCTAGGTTAGAAAATATTCCGGTGATTGCAACCAGTTTGAAAGGCGACTGAAGAATAAAGATGGCATGCACATTATCACAGAAGAAGTGCAGAACTGAAGAGCAGACTGTTGTTTTGAGCAGTGTCAAAGTGCCAGATGACAAAGAGATCGATGAGTTCTTGGTGAAGTGTTAGACCGAGTTGACATGGAATGATCTGCCAGTTGGAACCTACAATTAATTTCGAGGGTTGAGTCATGAGTAGCAGTTAACTCGACTTTCAGTCTTGAGTTTACTTGCTGATCTAATGCATGCTTATCTCATCCTTGGAATTATCAACACAGGAGTTAGGGTTAGGGTTTCCAGTTAACTGAAGGTAGTGTCCAGTTAACTTTGCTTTAAATAAGGACGTGCATGCTTGCACATGGTCCATTTAGGTTAAATGTATCAGTTAACTGATGGTAACTTTCCAGTTAACTGTATAGTTTACTTCATTAGGGTTTAATAATAAATCTTGCATGCATTTCGCAGAACTGTGAGTGAACTCAAGAAAAAGGTGATTTTAGGGTTACTACACCTTGATGTAGATAAAATAAGGTTGTTGCTCATTTTTAAATAACTTTTGCTTGAGAGAGAAATATATGCTGTGCCTACCTTGCCCTCAATATTGCTCTTTTGGTATTTGTTCATGTGTCTTCGCTATTACGATTAATTGTTATGCCACATAGGGTTTCAAGAGATTGTAATGGTGGATTCTTTCCATAGTTTAGATAAATCTGTCTTGTGAATCTTTTTATCGTTACGATTAAGCGTTATGCCACATAGGGTTTCGTAAGATTGTGATGATAAAAACGTTTTGTGAAGTCTTTACTGTTATGATCAAGTGTTATGCCACATAGGGTTTCATAAAATTATCATGGTAAATCTTCTCATAGTTTAGATAAATCTGTTTTGTGAATCTTTTGTCATTACGATCAAGTGTTATGCCACACAGGGTTTCATAAGATTTTGATGATAAAAGCTGTTTTGCGAGTCTTTACTGTTATGATCAAGTGTTATGCCACATAGGGTTTCATAAAATTGTCATGGTAAATTCTCAAATCTGTTTTGTACCCAATAAGCTTGTTTAGATTGAGATGATAGTTGGGCCACCTTGCCTTCAAGTAGAGAATCTAAACACGTTTATCGTCAGTTAGTCATAACCTTGCTTCGTTTCCTCATGCTCTGATTTTCTTGAGGAGATTGGATAGATTAGTTTAGTTGTAGTTGGTAGATCTGCAAAACCAGAGAAAACTCAGCTGCAACGTATAAGTTCTTTCAAGAAAGTGTTGTGCCTCTACAGCTGAAACAAAAAGACAGGATTTAGTTTAGTTTATTTCCTTGCAAATACTTTGTCAAGCACAACGAGGGAGCTTCCCCTCCTAATTTGAAGAGCACTCATTGCGTAGTGTACATAGGCTGTGCGTATCAACTTTTACTCCAGAGGTGCTAGTTCTTACGCCAACACAACGGATACTCTATTCTCTCTTGATCAAAGTATTCAGCATGCTAAGATTGCGAATAAGTTCATGCTTTCAACTCCAAGGTTCCTTAAGTGCGAATAGACCCAGTTTGGTTGATGTGTATTGCTGTGTTCTTACGAGGGGACTTACGTAATTGTTCAGACTTCTTGCAGTTAGCAGCCGGTATATGATTTGAAGGGGATTCTTGTACGTATGATTTGGCAATGTAGTACATTTTCCTAAAGCTAATCAGAAATATGTGGAAAGTAAAGAGTATAGGGCCTAAGAAACTTATCCAAATGCAGGATATGTGGAGCTTCGTTTTAGTAGACTTCAACCAAATTTCACCTAGCCTCACGTCGGATAGCCTCAGTAAAATTGGTGCAATCTTCAAAGGGATAGCAAAAGATGTTCAAATTATGATCTAACATACATACACCATCACAACGACGCATATAAGCATGCAAACCACAATTGAAGTTAAACTCAAGATAATGTCCAGTCGACCACGCAAGGCGAACTTATCATCAACAAGCCGCTAGTGGTATGGAATGAAAGAAGCTACCTCAACAAAATGCCACACATCAAAGTAAACTACTTGCATGAAAATTACGCTACTTGGATACGAAAGGAAGAAGAGATCTTGCTAGCTATTCATGACAAGACGAATTCCACCATCAATGAAAAGATCTATTATCATGAAAAGTGTTACACAACAATCTCCACAAAAGTTTTCAAAGGGAAAACTTTCTTTCTTCTCCACTATGCAAAATGTCTACAATGCTCTACTCTCTAACTCTAGCTCTATCTAAATTCTGGCTCTGATCTAATCTCCTGTTCTAATATGTTACAAATGAGGGGGACTCCCCTTTATATAGCTAGCCCAGTCCCAAAAGACGGCTAGGGTTACAATCAATAGAGTGGCCAGAATCGTGCCACCTCAGCCCTAACCCTAAAAACTGCCAGAATAGGGAGTGGTACATTAAATGAATCAAAGATTCCCACTCACTCCCAAAATAGTAAATGTAATAAATGCCCATATTCAGTCTTCTAGAAGATCCTCGTCCAGTAGTGCATTCCCATTTGCCTTCTCTCTGACTGCAAACTCAACAAATCTGCCAAGTACAGCCTCAACCTCCTGAACTGAAATAGGTGGAATGCAATCTAACTGAAACTCTAACACTGTGATTGAATGCTCATGCCTTGCACATGACTTTCTCCAAGCAGCTAAAGAATCCTATGTGTTCTGGATCAAGGTGGAGAAAGTAGAAGTATTCTCGAAATCATCTTGTACAAAGGTCTTAACATCTGCAAAGAAAGGCACCAGCAAACCCCTCAAATTATTAACACTTATCTCATCTGGATTTAGCCGCCTAGCAAATATGGCCTCAAAAGTGTTCTGAACTCCATCAATGATATTAGCCATAGCCTTATGTACCCTAGCTGAATCTGCCTGTGCTGCGTCGAAGAAACCACGCCCCGTGATAGCCGAAGAATACCATCTAGAGAAGTCATACCTGTCATTCTCCTGAATGATACCTCCATCAATCAGCAAATGCAATGGCACATGCCTCAATACCTCAAGACGCCGAATAACTTTGCTCTGATAGATAGAAGCATCGCCCCAAGCATGATCCACTGCATCCATCCGTGTCAAAATACTAGAGGCCTGCTGAAAAGCAGAAGCAAGGTCCTCCATAAACTTTTCTGTCTCGACACGAACTCCTGTGACCCACTTATCTGCCTCCTGTGCCATTTTTCCCAACTCCATCAAGCCGCTGATCGACTCTCTAGGTATCTCTGCTGGAGGCTCTATCACTGGAATATCCTGCCCTCGAGAACGAGATAACTGCTGAACATATCCGATTAAAGCCTTGTGTTCTCTTTTCAACCTTTTATATTTTCCTTCTTTCTTGAATAATCTATCTTTGAGGGCAAGGAAGGAGTTATCACACTCTTCTATAATCTGCGCTCCAGTAGGGCGTCCCAAATCTAGAGTCGTGACCACATAATTCTCAGGTACTGCCTCATTTCGGTCACACTCAACTCGTGGCACAGCTACATGAAGGGTACGGGAACCATCCTCTTCAGTGGAGATCTTCGAGAATTTTCTTGCTTCTTCTTCTGTGGAGGTGCACTAATCCTGTTCAAAAATTCTTCCATCTCAACTACTGGATCAATTTCCTCGCTGGGGCTTCTTCTCATTCTATCTTTAAGGGCACATCATACTGTATATCGAAGGGCTGCTGCTCCTGTGCCTCGACTTCTCTAACCTGCTCAACTTCTATATCATTTTGGCGAGGCTCATCGTCCTCAAGTGGCTGAGTATCACCTGAAACTATATCATCATCCTCATCATTCAAGGCCGCCTCTAACTCCTGCTGAAACTGAGGGTCAGTAATAGTCCCCTCATCATCCTGCTGATCAACCCTAACAGGTGCGTTGACACTCTGGCCAACCGACTCTCTCCGTGGAGGCTGAATATCATTCTGTACTACTTGCACCTGATTCAGTGCATTCCTCTGATCAGCAAACAAAGAGACCTCCTGTATACTTGGAGAACGTGTCTCCAATGGTGATGCAGCTGTAACTCGTGGAGGCTCTGGCTGAGTAGGCTCCTGTCGAACTAGCTCCTTCTTCCTGGGCTCTGGACCTCGTGTAATCTGTTTCTTTCTGCCAGTAGTGGGCGTCCTGTGATCTCCCATCAAATTGTAAGTCAAGGCAATTGACCTACTTTTCAACCTGTTTACTCGTCTATCAACCCATGCCCTAGTGAATGTCATGACTGGGATAGAAAGTGTGTCCAAATCAGCAATCTCAGGCTCTGACCAATTTGGAGGCAGAAGTGGAGTATCTCTAACTGCTGCATAATCCGGATGAACGACATCCATATCTTCGTTCACCTGGTCTGGAACCGGCACAACTTCACACTCCCTGATCAGAGTAATAGGCAACCGAGAAAACATCCTTTTCCTTACTTCAATCTCATCAGCTGCATCAGCCCAATAATCCTCTATGGTGGCCTTATGCTTAAACTCCTCTGACAGTACCCACTTGATGTTATGGTGTGGATCGTAGTGCTGTCGGCTAGTATGATATGAAAAATGATAAAATTGAAGTTCATTTTCAGCCTCTCTAGCTGCCTGTATTGAAGGACACACTTGATCCGAGTTGCCCATTACAATTGGAAATTCTATTCCTCCCTTCTTTTTCTTTTGAATTTTATCAAAGGCAAGCAGTTGCCTAGATATCTCTAGCATTAAAATCTTATCGGTTGGGTACTTAGGCAGCCTATATGGGTATGATGAGAAACCTTGCAGCCTAATGTAAGAAAATCTCGGAAACTGTATGAACCAACACCCATACCTTTCAATCAGCTCCTGGGCATCCCTCGAGATTCTATGTTGTAATCGCTCCTGAAGCAGCCTCGTGATATACATGGTGAAAGAATCGTTGACACGCTTGTAGTGGGTTGTGCTCGATAGGTGCAACTGTGGACAGGCATCATATATCTTAAACTGGTGGGAGCCACAACCGACAGGTTCCTTGTAAGAGATCCCTCTGTACTTCGTCATCCGTGCCAACATGTAGATAATGTAGGAGCTCATGTAAAACGTTTTCGTCCTTCGGAGGCTCAGACGCTGCTCATGTAGATTATCACTTATCATCTCGGCCCAATTGACATAGTCCTTCCCTTCTAGCACCAGGTTGATGTAGTAAAACATCCAGGGTTCAAAAATGAATGATTGTGCACAACCTCCAACCCTGCTCAGCATCATGATGAGGTCACAATATTCTTGCTTCAAGTCATCTGCAATGATCTGCTTCGGCAACTTTGTACGAGAAGGCTTGGGAGTGGTCATCCAGTGAGCATTAATTGTCTCCATGCATCGCTCAAAAGTAGCATACATCCGCTCCGCTCGCTCTCTGGACTTACAAATCATGTTCCTATGCACCGGGATCCCGAAAGCTTCACCAATGGCTGCCGGAGTAAGATTGGCTAACACTTGGCCATTTGGTGACATGATCGACCGGTGTTCTTTCTCGTAGCAATTAGCACACTCCATCATCAACTCCGAGCATTGAATGGCTGGTGGGAAACCAATAGCTGCATATAACCCACTTCGAACGATATTGTGCGAAGTGGTTGAAGCCTGATGACTTCCGATTCCAAACATCCTATTCTTGAAGGTCTCTAGGTTGACGGAGCCCAGGTTGGTGTCTGTCAACTTGCCCAACTTTGAAATGAATTTTGACTCCGACATGAATGTCTTACTCAGCTTCTTAATCACAGCTTGCCTGGATGCACCATTGTCCTTTCCATTCGTCCTTGCCTCAGCCATCTGCAATCAGCAAGCATTCATTAGCAATTTAATCTATAAAAATAAAATAATACATTGCATGTAGGGGCTGCAGTCGACTTCAAGAAGCTGCAATGACTTTCTTATATGCAAACCTCAGCTTCCTCTTCTTCAATAAATTCGGACTTCAACACTTAAAACAGATTTCTAAGTGGAATCTAGTGACTTTAATCTGCAACAACTCCAATCAGCAATTTGAATTTTATGACTTCGTATTTTATATCAGCAATCAGCAATCAACAACTTTGCACTTTCAAGGCGTCCCTTCCAACTGGCAACTTTAACCTCAGCAACGAATCAAACTTCAGCCACTCACACTAGCAAAGTCGTACCTCTTAGCTCTGGCAACTTCAGCAACAAATCAGACTCTAGCAACTCACACCAGCAAAGTCGTACCTCTTAGCTCTGGCAACTTCAGCAACAAATCAGACTCTAGCAACTCACACCAGCAAAGTCATACCTCTTCTA
Source organism: Sequoia sempervirens (assembly GCA_007258455.2). Lineage (NCBI taxonomy): Eukaryota > Viridiplantae > Streptophyta > Pinopsida > Cupressales > Cupressaceae > Sequoia > Sequoia sempervirens. The sequence goes on along the minus strand of VDFB02154414.1, from coordinate 18,700 downwards.
GACTTCAGCAAAGGCACCTCTCCAGCAACTCAAGGCGTCCTCTTCAACTGCAGATTTGAGCAATCCCAGCAAGCTCCAGACTTAGCCAAAACTTTGGACTCCTCAAGTAATTCACTGCAATGCCTCACTTAGAGCAAATTCGACTTCTTCAGCTATGAAAACAAGTGAGAAACTTGTTCATTTTATAGCCAAAATTCGAATTCTAGAAGAAGTTAATTTTAGCCAGTGCATTAAACTTCCACTACTCCACTTCAAGAATTCGAATTTTCCCTCTTTGGTATTTCTGACACTTGTCTCTGGGCGTCGAGAATCTTGCTCTTCTAGAAACTTGACTTTGATTGGCATCTTTGATTTCGAAAAATTTAATTTAAAATCTATCCTTTTAATTCACCAGCCGGAGCTCTGTCACTTGAATTCGAATTTTAACTCTTCATCATCTTTGGAAAATTCATCCTTGAAGAATCCAACCGAAATTATCTAGGCAACTGACTTCAAATTCATCATTCGAAGAAAATTCATTTTAAAAACACATTTTATTCATCTTTGCCTTAGAAAATTTTAAATTCTCCCTTTAGGAAAATTCGCAATTTGAGTACTGATTAAATTCTTCACTAAAAAAGTGTTGGCGAAGTGCGGAAGACTTGGAAATCCATCTATCATCGCAAATGTTCAGTACCCAGAAGAGAATTTTCTTCAGAATGCTTCAAATCCATGGGTACCCAACGAACGGGTTCATTTAATTTTTGAATTTTGAACCTTAGAAAAATATTATTTTCACCATTTTAAATTCATTCTTCGCCTGTGATCATTCTGTGTTGCTCCAGCGTCTTGAAGAACTTGAATCATCTTGCATTATCATCGTCTTCTGACTTCATCTCTGAGAAAATTTGTTGGTGTTCTGAGAAATTTTACCACCTTGAGCTATAGGCATATTTTCTAAGAAGAAAATATTTTGCCTTAGAAAATATTTTAATCATCCTGCACTCTGAGAATTTGCCATAGAAAATTTTGTTTGCCTGCCAGTGAGAAAAGTATCAACCCCACTTAGAAAAAAATTTCGTTTACACCTGGCACACTTGATTTGCCACTCACCATTTTGTATTTAACTCCACACTTAGGAAAATATTCCAACGCCTTAGAGAAATTTTAAAATCATCTTATACTTTACTTAAGGCGCATAGCACACTTAGCATTTTATTTCCACCACCTTGGAATATTTTCAACACATTGCACTTTCAACGCCTAGCAAGTTTGTTTTGACTTCACACTTCACTCCACACTCTAGGCGCATAACACTTGAGGGGAGAGATTTCTAAAAAATAAAAATAAAAAAAATCATGCCTTAACAATTTATTTCTACCACCTCACACATATCACTCACCACGCCTTAGGAAATTATTCCAATACCCACCACCTTGGGCGCATTTGAGGCTAGATGAAGGAAAACGCCTAGCATTTACCACCTTTACCACGCCTTGAGGTATTCTCACTCACCTTTTACCTTATTTACCATCCTCATTCGCTTTTTACACCCCAACTTGGGCGCATTTAGGCATGTGTACTGGATGACTCTTCATCTTCACCTTTTTGTCCTCACATGCATGTACTTGGGCGCATTTCACCCCTTGAGGAGGACGAATTTCTTTGACCTTGTTGACTCCCTTTTACCTTGAGCGCATTTTAGGCTAGCTGGTGGATGGGCGCATTTTGGCTCTTGAGGAGGATAAAAACTTTGACTTTGCTTTGACTTCCTTGCAACTTGGGCGCATTTCACCCCCTGAGAAGGATGGGCTCATTTTGAGGGGGGTGGCGGATTTCTACACTTAGAAAATTTTCAACCTTCCTCCAATTTCCCTTGGGCGCATTTTGCCATGCCTACAGGATAAACTTCGTTGACTTTTCTTTGACTTTTCTCCTTTGGGCGCATTTTGGCCCTGATGAAGGACGAGCTCATACTTAGAAATTTTCCTGCCTCCTCATTCACCTGGGCGCATTTTGCCATAGATGCAGGATTGAATTTTCAGACTTAGAATTTTTTTTCTTGTTTCGCCAGTTTTCATGCCCTGCTATTTATAGTAAGTCTTCCGAATTTGCATCTCTGAAGCTCGGAACGATTTGAAATTTTGCACACTGCATCCTCATGACCTAGTTGTCTTGTCGACACTGCCATTTTTGGTCACCCTGCTATTTTTAGCCAGTTTCAAGGTGGTTTACTATAAATAGTAACCTCTTTTTCGAGTAGCTCCACCGCTCCGATTGACTTGAAATTTAATGGGGCGCTCCTCACCACGTGACTGGCTGCCGACACTAACGCATGCGCTTGATTTACTATTTTTAGCCAGCTTCAATCTGACTTACTATAAATAGTAAGTGCTCCGTTTGACTTGAAATTTCACCAAGATAGCTTGAAGAATGCTGATCGCTGTGGTTTACAATCGGTTTCAAAAATTCTGACCTTTTACGCCTCTTTGGGTCCCGTTGGAAACCCTAATTCGCCAGCAGCGTGATCAAATGATCTTGCTTCGTGCTTTCTGCGTAATCGCGATTGGCTTGTGATCCCGAATCGCCGAAGCGGCCGGACACCTCGCAGTTCCTACTGAGTGAGTATTCGCTAGTCAGTTTCCTCTAAAACCCATCGTGAATCACCCAACATGCAAAAGAAACCCAACATGCAAACCCTAAAAATAGCCCCGGAAGACTGAACTCTGAAAGTGGTCATCTCGCTTTGCATGTTATATCATCGCGAAGGTCTCGAAAAACCCAGAAGGAAAATGCCAACATGCAAAGAAAAACTCTGCATCTGGGCCTGAAATTTGTCCCGGAGGCTGGACTGCTAAAAATAGTAAGTTGTCTGTTTTCGCTCAAATTTTACATGCGAGCAGCCTGATGTACTCTGAATATAGTGTGGCTGTCGGAATCTCAAAATTGCTGACAGATTGCCCTGAATTTCACACTTACTAAAAATAGTAAGTACCTCGGATCTTGATGAAATTTTACTGGAAGCCTGTTGGAAACATGCTGATAACAATGTTAAGTTCAATTTTCTATCTATTCACTTTATTCGACCTTGGATTGACCAGGAAAAAGGAAACCCTAATTTTCAGACTTGGTCAATTTCATGCTCAAACTTACTGACGGGCGCAACCCCCGAAAAGGCGGACATCAGAAAAGAGACAGAGCGGGAGAAAGAGAGAAAAACCCAAGCCAAAAGACCGGAATGGAGCAAAAATTTAGGGGGTCCCCATCTTGAATGGGGCGATGTGTGAAAAGGTCACAACAGGTAGCTGCCGGTAACTTCATTACAGCAACAAGGAGTGAAAATTTTACATTTGTTACTAATGAAGTAAGGGAGGAAGGAGGACCAGAACATGGTGTTTGCACTCTTGTCAATCCATTCCTTGGGTTGAGTGATGCTCTAGCTTATACTAGTCAATTTTGGGAGTTGAATTTGAAGTCATCTTATGTTTCATACTCCAATGTTGTTGAAGCTTTCATGGATAGGCTTCAAGGGCTCACTAGAGGTGACATCAATTTCTTAAGTATGCACTTGGTCCTTACTAGCACTTGGGGATATGATGAGTTTTCTTTTCAGTGTGTTGAAAATCATTTTCAATTGGGTATCCATGCTTGGTATCCTCAACTTGGCTTGATGGAGCTTATTGCATATGGAAAGGACTTTTGGAGGGATAAGGATCAAATTATCAGACTTTTTGGTGTTGTTCCCTCCTTTACTAGGCACTTGGCTGTCCCATTTGTTTATCAACAAATGGATTGGAGAGAAATTTTGAGTACAGTTTGGAGAGATGAACGGTTGGTTGCTCTTGGGAGTGATCTTTGGCTAAGACAAGGGCAGATTTTGAGACTTGAGCTTGCTGATTGGAGGCAGACTAGCCACCTTACATGGGGAGTTACTCTCATTCAAGAGAGTTGGTTCATCACTTCTCGTCAAAGAGGTGGTAGTTTTCAGATGGAGATTGTTCTAGTATGTTTTCCAGCCACTTTTGAGGTGTTATCTTGCAACTCAATGCTCGTCTCACACGCTCACACTTGGGAATTTCATTGGTGTTGTTTTTCCTTGTGTAGAGCGCTAAAATCATATTGTACTTCGCTGATTCCAACCTTGATTAGTAGTGATTATTTTTTTCTTCAAACCTATCTTATTCTTAGAGTTCAATTTAGGGAGGTTTGTGAAGCAAAGTTTGATAGTATTTTCACAATATTGGTTCAGGACAACGAACTTCCACATGCTTTGGTTCATCATTCTAATACTCTCAAAGTTGGAACTGTAAGAGTATTTAGAAGTCTTGATGGTGGTATCGGGATAATTCAGGGGAGGCATAGTAGATTCATGTGGAGTTATGAGTATGAGTTTGTTGAGCTCTTGCAAAGGTTTGCTTCCCTTTTTGCAAGAAGTTTTGGAGATGTCACATTGGAAGTCATGGCACTGTTAGATACAATATGGAGTTATGCTGAGGAGTTTGATTTTGAGTTGAGTAGACTATCTTTCTTACTGCCTAGGATTGTGACAAACAGTGGCATTGTTGCTATTGATGACTCACAGCGTTTTGGGCATGATGTTTTCACTTATGTGATCAGAGTGGTCCAACATTGGCATGGTGGATCTTTCCTGAGACGGACATGGGACCCTGGGATCCTACTTGCTCTAGCCTGGATCAGTTTAAAATTTTCTAGAGTTGTGGTGGCATTGCTGGAGGACAACCAATTTTGGGAAGTGTTGATGTGTTTTTCATGACCGCACCAAACAACAGAATAAAGTTTCCAACGGCTACCTTATCCTCTCTTGAACAAAGTATTCAACATGCTAAGATTGCGAGAGAGTTCATGCTTTCAACTCCAAGGTTCTTTCTTATGCAATGGATAGCCTCAGTTGGTTCGTTGTGATCTTGCTAGTATTTCAATGGGACTTACAAAATTGTTCAACAATGGCAAAAGGAATTTGAATGCTTGAAAGGTTTGTCTATAAAGCTCTTGTTTCCTAAACTAACCAGAAAGTACTGAATGTAAATGGTTGCAAGGCCTAAGAAGGTACTACTCTACTCTAAGGCGTGGGACCTGGCGATCAATTTTTGTAGACTTCAATCGAGCTTTGCTTTGCCTGCTTCGGATAGCTTCCACAAAACCGGTGCAATCTTCAGAGGAGTAATCAAAGGTATTCAGATCATAATTCAACACGAAGACACCGTCACAATGACGCATACCAACATATGTATTACAAACGAAGTTAAGTCTGCAATGTTCTAGTTGACCACACAAGGAAAATTCACCATCAGTGAACACACTAGTGGTATGGATAGAAGAAGTTTGCTTGAATCAAACACCACATTCTACAACTAGCATCTACTTGCATGAAATGAAATTTATTCTACTTTAAGCTACTTTAAAAAAATGCTAAGTGATTCAGAAGCATGAAAAAGCCTTGCTAGCTACTCACAACAAAAGATGAAATCATCATCAATGAAAACTCTTTTTATTATGAGAGTGTTCACAACAACTTCTTACAAAACATTCAATGAAAAAGTTTTCCTTTCTCTTCAATCTATGCTATGCTATCAAACTACGCTAAACTAAGTTGCCTCTCTAATTCTCTCTATGTCTAATCTAATCTAATGAGGTACAAATGAGGGGGGATGCCCCTTTTATAGTTGGCCAAGTCCAATGGACGGCCCAAATTACAATCAGATGGATGGCTTAGATCAAGCCACATAAGCCCTAAACCTAAAAACTGCCACCAAGAAGAGTGGAGTAATAAATGAGCAATTAATGTCCACCATCTTCTAGAAGATTCCTGTCTGGAAATGCGTTCGCATTGTTCTTGTTCTTCTTCTTGACTGCAAACTGGATGAGTCTGATCATCATGGCTTCAACTTCTTCTGTAGTCTTGAGGGCATTTCAGTGCTTGAGGATGATCTTTAACGCTTGGTACTTCATCTTTTCTTTCATCCCGATCTTGAAGGATTTTCCGGTCTTGGACTCAAGCATTTCTTCACCTGAGTTGGGCGCATTCAGATCCACGTGGAGGAGTTTCAACACTTAGCCATTTCTTCCAACATCTTCCTTCATGATTTGGGTGCAATTGAGATCTCGTGGAGGAGCTCGAAACACATAACTTTATCTCCTTTCAAGGTTGTAATATCATCTTGGATTACTTGCTTCATTGCTTCAAGTCATCGTGCTCTGGCACCGGCGTTCATTCTACAAAACAAATAAAGAGAAGAGCATCATAACACTTATAGTATAAATTCACTTTACTTAGCTGATCTCCATATTATGATCTCCAAGGTCCGAGTGATCTCTGATAAAATTCATCATTTTTCTCTAGCACAACCTTTGCCTCCATAATTTTTCATTGTGGGCGCATTTGACATCTGTGCTTCATGTTTCAGTGCATCTCCAGTCATCTTGAGGGCGAATATTGCCTTGTCTCCACTTCATCTTCTTTTCCTTGGACAATTCTTATATCTCCTCTTCTCAGGGTGCATTTTAGTAGTCATAGTCACATTTCATTCCCTTAGGAAATTATCTCATTATCTCCTCCTAAGTTGGGCGTATCTTGACCCATGTTGCTCCATCTTCACACCTTAGACGATTCTCTTCATCCCAAACTTGTTTGGGTGCACTTTGGGGGGTCATCTTTCATTTTTGCATACTTAGAAACTTTTTCAAGTTGTGTCTCCTTGAGGAGCGCATTTAGGGAGGGCTACTATCATTTTCATGACTAGAACAAATTTTCCATTCTTCCTCCTCAAACTAGGCGCATTTGGACCCTTGTGCTTTGATTATAATGACTTAGAAAGTTCTTGAGCTTCCTCTACTAGGTGGGCGCATCTAGACCCATGAACTTTCATTCACCATGCCTTAGAAATTTTTTAAATTAACCTCTTGGCACTTGGGTGCATTTAACCCCCTCTACATCCATTTTGTGATACTTAGGATGTTTCTACCAACTCATCCAAGCTAAGGCGCATTTAGGAGGTCACACTGTAATGTCCCCTTCTTGAGCATGATCTTTTCAGTTGACCGTTGGCCTATTTCGGAGACCCGTAGGCTACTTGGAAGGTGAAATTAGGGTTTCCTGTTTCTGAGGTGGTTGTTGCTCGTAATTTGGTGATTGGATTGCGGATTCTTTCTGGGTTTTCAGAGAGCTTCGCAGTGGTGTGACTTGCTTTGCGTTTTGAGCACTTTCTGGAATTTACTATTTTTAGTAAATTCTATTTCTGGCAGTGGTCCTATTGTTTTTGGCACAGTTGGTTCTCTTCTTCAGCCAATTCAGTTGGTTTGTTCATTTTGGCCTTGGGATGCATTTTGGAGAGATAAGTTCAATTATTTTAAATAATGTTATATTTTAATGTTATGATTTGATGTTGACCCCCTTGGTCTAAGCTTCATCACTTCAAGTTGTTCTAAAAAGTGGTCTTCAAGGGTGGGCGCTTCATTGAGGTAATTTTATATTTTTAAAAGGTCAAAAATTGATGCTTGAAGTTTGGACGCCAACTTGAGGAGAAGGCGAAATTTTAATTATTTAAAAAGGTCAAAATAATGCTTTCAAATGGGATGCCATCTCTTGGAGGGAAAAAGGTTTATTTCAAATTTGAAATTAGGGCGCCTCTTCTAGAAGCTTCTGGAGATTCCTTGTTGTGCCTTTATAAGGAGACCTCTTCTCTTCATTTGAACATCTTATGTCTTGAATATTGTTATGCTGCCAAAATGGTGCTGGAATTGCTTCGAGGAATGAATGCCTCCTCGCCTTGGCTCGACTTCGTGCTTGAGAGATAGCATCTAGTGGAGAAGTTTGCTTGTTGTTGAGAGGATTTTTGTAGCGAGGTTTGCATTGTAGCTTGGGTTTGCTTTGTAGTTCAGTTTATTGCATTTCATATCATTTTCTGGAGTTATTGATATCATAGCAGATTTGTAGTTTTCACTCATATTTGAAAATAAAAATATATTTGTTCTGGGTATTGCATATTTCCTTTTTTCTAGGTTGGGCGCCCCTTTGTGCCAATTTGCAGCTTTTATTGTGAAGAACTTGAATTTATAAAAGAAAATCGCCCTTCTTTCCAGGCCGCCCCTCTTTTAAGTGCATTGGGAAGCGTGATAAATAATTATGTGGGTTTGAGTGTGGTTTCTTGTAGGCAGCTTGGTCGCCCTTGTCATAGGAATCCATTGCATTTGATTTGAGGTCATTTGGTTGAGTATTGAGGGAGTAGTGAGCAAATTAGTGGTTCCTAGTGTTGTTGATTAAGCATTTCAAGTGCAGGTCTGTCACAAATCAGAATATCAAGGTTGATTCTTGGAGTGGAGTTCTTGGTCTTAGCATACTTACTAAGCATGGGAAAGTCTTCTATATTGTTGCAACTTTAAATAGTCCTAATCTTATGCTCTTGGTAGGCGTTCTCTATTATATTGTAAGTTGAACAGTAGTACTGTCAGCCTTTCTTCTCATCTTTCTTTTCATGCTTGTAATACCCACTGAATAAGTGGAAGAGGCTGGCTTGCCGCCTATTTACTTTTTGAATTGCATTGCAGTACTTAGCATCTCCGCCATATGGTAGCTCCATTCCCACTCTGGGTTTGAAAGCACATGCTTGGCGTCGAGTTTAGTTTCAGCAATTGTAGTTGGTAGGGATCCTCTAACCATATGGTCATCCATCTTGGGCACATTCTTGGTTAGAGTTACTCTTCAGCATGCATTGAGATCCTCTGAGCATATGCTCACACCTCGCCCAACTCGGGATCCTGGTGTACATTCTTGGTTAGAGTTGTATTCCTCATCGTTTTGGTTTAAGTGCTAACCCTAACGGATGTGTGTTGCATTGCTCATTGTAATCAAAAATTGAAAAAAATTGGTTCGGTATATTTCACACACTTTCAATTCCCAACACTTAGATTATTCTCTATCCTCTCCTCTAGGTTGGGGCGCATTTAGGGTGTTGTTCTTTCAGTTTTCCACACTTAGATTATTTTCATCTCCTTTTCCCTTCAAGGGCGCATTTGAGCCCCTAAGCCTCAAGTTCTGAATAGTTAGCAAAATTTGATGCCTCCATCCCTCTCAAGGGCGCATTTGGGGGTCTTGGTTCCATTTTCCAAGACTTAGAAATTCTTGAGGCTTCCAATCTTCCTAGGGCGCATTCTATAGGTCCTCCTTCCAATTTGTGACTTAGAAATTTTTTGAAGCCTTTATCTCCAAGCGAGGTGCATTTGGGGGGTCTTACTTCCAGTTTCAACACTTAGAATTTTTTTCCTATTCCATCTCACAAGTTGGGCGCATTCAAGGTGTTCTGCTTCCATTTCTTAACACTCAAAAACTTTTTTTCACTTATTCTTTTTCCCTTGGGCACATATGAGACCATGTGTTTCCATTTTTGATTGCCTTGGAGAAATCTCTAGCTCTTTTCACAAGATAGCACATTTAGGGGGTAGAGGTTCCATTTTAAACACTTAGAAAATTTCTAGTCATCTCTTTCCAACATGGGCGCATTTTACCTCCTTAGCTTCCATTTCTCCTGCCTTAGAAAAATAATCAAATCTCCCTCTTCCTCTAGGGCGCATTTTGACCTGTGTGCTTCCATTTTATGCTGAGGGTGCATTTGGAGGGTCTAGCTTCCATCTTGAGACTTAGAATTTTTTTCAAACACCTCCTACTTCTCTTAGAGCACATTTAGGGTCCCGTGCTTCCAGTTTATCACCACTTAGAAAAATTTCATGTCTTTATTCCTAGATGGGCGCATATGGAGGGGTGAGCTTCCACTTTGTGCCTTAGAAACTGAAAGGAAATAGAAAAGAACAATGGAAAGAACTAATAAATGAGCAATTGTTTGAAGGAAAGATATTACCAAATAGATTGAAGTAGTAAAACCAAACACCACCAAAGCAAGAGAGACACAAGAATTTGATAAGGGGAAAAAACAAGAAAAAACCCCAATATTATGAATGGAGGCAAAATGCCTAAAGAATAATACAGAGAGAGAGAGAGAGAGAGTTGCAGCCTTAGGCTTGCTTGCTTGAGTCTTGAAGAATGAGAGGAGAGGAACCTCAATAAGTAGAGGTGAGAAGAAGGAGTTAGAATGTAACTCCCAACTCAATGAATGCCACCATTCATCTATGTGTGTGCAAAGTGTCACCTCTTAAGGAGGTAGTTACAAATATTCCTTAATAAAGGAATTAAAAATAAGCCATCCTCACACATGTGTGAGATGACAAAAAAAGACAAAAGACTTGTAGGGATTCCTTTGGAATATTCCTACAAGTTAATAAATAATTACAATTAAAGAATAACCTTTACCAAGTAAAGATTAATCTTCTAACAGAAACTTTTTATCTACCTTCATGAAGTGTGGGCACATTTCAAGGGTGGTCGACAGTTTCCATGACTTAGAAAAATTTCAACTCTTCCTTCTTTGGTTGGGTGCATTTAGGAGGGTGGCTTGCTAGTTGCATTCCTTAGAAACTTTTCAACTAACTCATCCAAGTTTGGGGCATTTTGATGGGGGAGCTTCCACTTTCAAACACTTAGAAATTTTCCTCCACCTAACTCCTTCCTTGGGCGCATTTGTGGGGGTGTACTGCCAGTTTTGGAGACTTAGAAAATTTCCAAGCCTGCTTGCTCCTGTTTACTGTTTTTAGCAATTTTTGAAGCCTTTGTGATTTGCAAAGTTTTGCAACTTCTCAAGGCTTGAAACTTGTTCTCCCTGACCCTCATGATATAACTGACCTGTTCACACTTGTGCCTCGTGCTGACCTGCTATTTGTAGTAACTTCTTGGTTCTCGAACTTCTATAACTCCGATTGACTTGAAATTTGCTCCATAGAGTCCTCATAACCTGTTTGACCTGTTTACACTAGCCATTTGTGCTGACCTGCTATTTATAGCCCAGTTCTGGAGGTGACTTACTATAAATAGTAAGTACTTGGATTGCGCTCAAATTTTACCAGTGGACAGCTTGAAGGACGCTGACCGTGATGGGATACATCAATTTTTCATTTTCCTCGAGTTTTACCCCTCATTTTGAGTCCTGAAGCTTGAAACCCTAATCTGACTTGCATGCGCCTCAAATGGCCTCCATTTGACCTCGTTTCTATTGCATGTCGCTTTGTTTGTGATACTGAAGTGTTGGGGAGCTACTGGAGTGATCCTGCTAAAAATAGTAAATTCTTGAAAAAGTGACCAACCACCTACCGGATGTGTTTGCATGTCACATTGCCCGAGAGATCTTAAAGAACCTAGAAAAACCCAGTAAATTGGTTTGCATGCGAGCACTGGCTAAAAATAGTAAGTCCTTGAAAAATGATCAGCTTGTCTTGCATGTCACATCGTTGCGAAGCTCTCGAAAAACCCATAAAGAATATCCTGACATGCACTGAAAAATTTGACATGCAAACCCTAAAAATGGCTCCTGAAGTTAGGACTGCTGAAAGTTATCATCTCAGCTTGCATGTTATACCATCACAAAGCACACATGCAAACCCTAAAAATTGCTTCCAAAGCTCGGACTGCTAAAAAAAATAGCAAGTTGTCAGAATTCATTGAAAACTCAGTGGGAACTTGTCGGAAGCCTTCTAACTGCAATGCCAAGCTCAGATTTCAATTCGCTCACTTAATTTAACCTCAAACTAGCCTAAAGAATGCAAACTCTAATTTACAGACTTAGCCAAAATTTCAACTTAGGCTCAAAGAGGGGAACATCCTCGGAAAAACAGACATAACCGAGAGAGACAGCAGGAAAACCCACAAAAAACCAAGCCAAAAGACCTGAACAAAGCAAATATTAGGGGGTCCCCATTTTGAATGGGGTGATGTGTGAAAAGGTCACAACAAGAAGGGCGGACTGTAATGTCCCCTTCTTAGCAGTGATCAATGCAATTAGCTGTTAGCCTATCCCGGAGGTCCGTAGGCTAGTTGGAAGCAGAAATTAGGGTTTCTTATTTTATAGGAGGATACTTTGGCAGTTTTGGAGGCTTGCATGTTGGAGTTTTGCAGTTTGGATTCTATATTCCTTCTGGGTTTTCAGAGAGCTTCGCAGTTGTGTGACATGCAACTGAAATAGAGGACTTTTTCGGACTTACTATTTTTAGTAAGTTTTGATGGCTGCTCAAAATGTGGTTAAAATGCATTTGGACATGCTTACTATTTTTAGCAGTATACTATTTTTAGTAAGTGCTATTTTTAGCAGGGTTTTAGTAGGCCAGTTCAGAGACTATTTCAGGCAGGTCAGTTTATTCAATTTGGTCTCCAACATTTGTGATGCTTATTTTGGCAAGTTTAATATTTGGTGAGATGTTATTTTAAGTGAAATATTTGGCTAAGGCATGGTGGATGAATTTTGGGGAAATATTTAAGATAAATTATAATGTATTTCACCTATCTACCTGGACACCTAGCTTGGAGAAAATATTTGAGTATAAGGTATATTTTACTTAATCACCTTGGACGCTTATGTTATGAAATATTTGCATTTTGATAAGTGTTGGCGTAACAACTAACACCTTTGGAGTGCAAGTTGGTATGGACAACTATGCACACTGCGTAATGAGTGCTCTTCAAATTAGGAGGGGAAGTTCCCTCATATGTTGAAATACGTGAAAGTAATCTAACTCCTATCTTTTTGTTCTCAGCTGGAAGAGGCACAAGGTTAAGAAAAACCGCGAACGTTGCAGTTAAGGATTTTCTAGTTTCGCAGATCTCTAACTACAACTAAACTAAATGCTTTAATCTATCCAATCTCCTCAACAAAACAGAGCATGAGGAAACGGAGCAGGAATGTTCTTATATGATAAACTTCAGGTACAGATTCACAACATGAAGGCAAGGTGGCACAACTATTTGCTCGGCTAGGAAGAAGTTTATTAGAAACAAACAAATAAACGATAAACTGAGTATAGCTTTACAACATGAAGGCAAGGTGGAACAACAATTTGCTTGACTAAATAGGTTTATTGACACACATCAAACGATAAGCTTTAGGTACAAATTTGCAACATGAGGGTAAGGTGGCTCGGCAATTTACTCATCTGAATAGGCTTATTAGAAACAAAACATAGAATAACCAACTAGGACAAAAAATTGCATAGGTGAAACACACATACAATAAACGATCAACTAGCCACTATATTTAACTAAGATAAACAAATACCATAACAATAACATGAAGGCAAGGTGGCACAACAATTCATAATCATAGTAAAAGCTCGTGAACAGATACAAAACAACAATATTACAGGCAAGGAGGCACAACATATATTACTATCTCGAGCAAAAGTTAATTACAAATGAGCAAATAGCTCTTATTTATAGACATCAAAAGGTATAGGGAACCCTAAAATCACCTTGAGCCAACTATAGTCTTGAAAGCATGCAAGATTTACTGCTAAACCCTAATAAAGGAAACTATACAGTTAACTGGAAAACTACCATCAGTTAACCAAAATAGGACTCAACTGAATTGGACATGTGCAACATGCAAGTCCTTATTGAAAATAAAAATAACTGATAACTAACATCAGTTAACTACTCCTAACTGAAAGTCTAAACTCTTGCGAAGATATCTCCAAGGATGAGATGTGTGTGCATGAAATCAACAATTAGAACTCAAGATTGAATGTCGAGTTAACTGCTGCTCTTGACTCTATCCTCGAAAATAACTGCAAGTTCCAATTGACGGATCACTCCAGGTCATCATGATCTAACACCTCGTCCAAGAACTGGTCGATTGTCTCATCCTCTGGTACTTTGACACTGTCCACGATGATAACCTACATGTTCAATTCTTTGTCACCATCTCTGACCGCCCTCATGCATTCTCCAACCTCTTCAGTTGCCTTTTTGAAACTAGTTGTCATCACTGAGATGTGATCCAATTTGGATACCACATGATCATCAAGATATCACAAACAAGCTTCTGGAACTCAGTTTGCACAGCCTCAAGATCAGCGTAGGTACTATCTTCATGAAGATAATGGCACACGATCTAAGTGACTTTGGCGGCTTTGTAAATGGAGCGATGACCTATTCTCTTTGCAGCTTAACGCTTCTGATGCTTTTCTTGATTCTTCTCAATGAGAGAGTGTTGTATGATGAAACCACGAAGCCTAACCGCGAACACTTTGGTTGTGAGAAATATATGCGAACTTGCTACACGCAAAATTCCAACAATGTCCAACCCCCTAAACTGGACTTTGAAGGCTATCAACTATACGAGGTATGAAACCATGTGAACCTTGGGTGACTATGCCTATCAAAATGTCTGAATCAACCCTCTGGATGCCCTTGATGCAAATTTGTGTCAGTCATTTTGACAAAATCATGAATTAAGACCGATTTGGTCTTGAATTCAGTCTGGTTGAATTGCATTATGAAAAACTCGCCTGTTGACTGTGAACATGACTATATTCTAACAACTTTTCCGGAAAGCTAAAATATCTCCTTATGAGGCTAAAAATACCATGTCGAAGGGAAAATTTTACAAAAGAAATTCTGAAATGTGGGTTTTGTAAAAAATGAAATTCTAAGCCAACCCACAACATCAAAAATTCGAAAAAATGCTTTTTAGCAAGGCAAACGTGAAATTTTGGCCAAGTTTGAAAATTAGGGTTTGTACTTTTTTGGTCAATCTAAGGTCAGGTGAAGTGAATAAATTGAAATCTGAGACTAACATTGATGTTAGTATGCTTTCAGCAAGTTCCCACTGAAGTTTCATCAAATTCTGGCAACTCACTATTTTTAGTAAGTGTGCAATTCCAAGCGTTTCCTCAACACTTTTGAAGTTTTGATCGTTACATTGCATCCAAAACACATCAAGTTGCTCACTGGCAAAATTTGAGCTGAAACAAACAACTTACTATTTTTAGCAATTCAGCTTCCAGAGCAGATTTTAGGGTTTGCATGTCAAGTTTTCCGATGCATGTCTGCATATTCCTTATGGGTTTTTCGAGACCTTCGCAGTGGTATAACATGCAAACCGGGATCATGACTTTTCAGGAGCTGTCTTCAGAGGCTATTTTTAGGGTTTGCATGTCAGGGTTTTCTTTGCATGTCAGGTGATTCTTTATGGGTTTTTCAAGAGCTTCGCGATGATGTGACATGCAAAGCAAGATAATCATTTTTTGGTGACTTACTATTTTTAGTAGTTCCATTCTGGCAGCTCTCTCCTAGCGCATTAGAATTATAAACAGGGCGAAGTGCAACAAAAACGAGGTCAAACATAGGTCATTTGATATGCATACAAGTCAAGTAAGGGTTTCAAGCTTCGGGACCCAAAGAGGGGTAAAAAGTCAGAATTTTCGAAAACCGGTGTATCCCACTACGTTCAGCATCTTTCAAGCTATTCACTGGTAAAATTTGAAGGCAATTGGAGCACTTACTATTTATAGTAAGGCGTTCCAGAAACTGGATAAAAATAGTAAACCAGCAGTAGGCACCAGTGTCAACGAGCAGGTCACCCGATGAGGAGCACGTCATTCGAATTTCAAGTCAAATGGAGTTGTGGAGGTCTTCGAAACGAGCAGTTACTATAAATAGTAAACCACCTTCAGAAATGTGCTATTTTTAGCAGGCCAGCTCAGGATGGCAGTGTGAACAGGATGACAAGGTCATGAGGGTCCTATGCTTAAAATTTCAAAACAATTTGAGCTTCAGAAGTATGGAAATCAGAGGACTTAATATAAATAGCAGGACATGGAGAAGCTGGCAGAAGGTAGGAAAAATGCGTAAGTATTGGAATATCCACCTCCACCTTGAAATTGCGCCCATCCTCAGCTGAAATCAAGAAAAATTCTAAGTCTGAGGTTCATCCTGCAGGTACCCCCATATGCGCCCTCAAGGGATGAAGAATGAGGATGTTTAAAAAATAAAATTCTAAGGCGTAATGCTTATCCTCTTGCCACCTCCATTTGCGCCCACCTCTCAAGTCAAGCATGAAAAATTTCTAAGTATCAAGCTTCATCCTTCACACCATGTCATATGCGCCCACTCTAAGGGGGGGAGTTGCTAAAAGTTTCTAAGTGTTGAGGTGTTTCATCCTTCACTACAAGCAAAATGCGCCCATCCTCTTGAACATAGGAAATGCGCCAAGTTTAGAAGAGGGTCAAAGAGTCAAATGTGTTGTTGAAATGTTCATCCACCTCATATGCTAAAATGCACCCAAATCAAGGCATGTGAAGACAAAATACCAAGGCGTGGTGAAAGTTATTCCTCTTACACATGCTAAATGCGCCAAGGGGTAAAGTAAAGGTGGTGATAAAATATTGCTAAGGCGTTGAAATGAAATTCATCCTCCTGCCTGTGTGATATGTGCCCAAGTTGATATGAATAAAGAATAAATGTTGCTAGGCGTTGGAAATACTAAGCCTATGAGGTGATGATAATTTGATGAGACATGGAATAAAATATAGAGGGCGTTGGAATTAAAATATTCTCCACGACATGATATGTGCTCTCAAGGCATTTAGAAGAAAAATTTTCTAAGTGAGTTGATAAAATTTCTTCCCAACAAAATGAATGATTGAAGTTGAATGAAATTTTCTAAGGCAAAAGTGCAAAATGTGCTAAGTGATTGAAATTTTTTCTAAGGCACAAAATTTCTTCCTTAGGAAAATACGCCCAAGTTGGAGGAATGATGAAATTTTTCAGAGACATGAGTGAAATTGCCGGTAAAGAAGTCAGAGGGTGCCAGTTTCGCGAAGTTGATAAAGAATTTCAAGTTAGAGCAAGAAAGTACTCAAGAATGAAGAACTGGAATAAATTTGATAAAAAAATATTTTTCTAAGGTTTAAAATTCAAAAATCAAATGTACCCCTTTGTTTGGAGACCCATGGATTCAACGTTTTCTGAGGGGAATTTTCTTCTGGGTATTGGACGTCTGCAATGAGGACTGGATTTTGAGGTCTTCCACAGCTTGCCAAGGATTTTGAGGTGAAGATTTTTTTATGGGCACTAGGTTGGTGAAAATTTCCTAAGGAAAATTTGAAAATTTTTCTAAGGCAGGGAATAAAATATGTTGTTGACATAAAAATGCCTTGGCGGATGAATGTGAAGTTGGGTGCCTAGATAATTTTTTTTTTTATCAAATTCGTGATGAAAAAATTTTGCTCAAGCCAGAGTTGGATGAAATGTCAGAGTGAATGCCTCATCCGGAAAAGTGAAGAAGATGCAGTTGAAGCTAGCACCCTCAAAAGATGATTTTAAAAGGAAGAACTTCAAGACCAAGCGGTGATGGCTTGGGGAGATGAAGCGAATACTTGAAGAAAATGGTTAAGTGTTGAGACTTAGTATGTGCCCAGCTCAAGTGGCAAAGAAGAAATGGATGGAGGGAAAGATGGAAACCCAAGCAAGTACTTCAAAGTTGAAGAACAACATCAAGTTGAAAAATCATTGTTGAGAATGTTGGTAGTAACAACTAACACCTCACGGAGGAAAAGTTGTTATGAACCCAGCCTATGTACCTTGATGGAGTGCTCTTCAAATTAGGAGGGAAGCTCCCTCGTTGTGCTTTGACAAAATACTTGCAAGGAAAATAAGCTAAACTATGTCTGTCTTTTTTGTTTCGGTACTTGAGAGGCACAAGGCTTTTCTTGAAAAGAACCTATGCCAGTTCTTGGTGAGTTTTTCTGGTTTTAGGATCTACTAACTACAACCAAATTTAATCTAATAATCTCGGAAAACAGAGCAAGGAAGCGGAGCAAGGTTTGACTAGCCGATATAAAGCGAGTTTAGATTCTCTACTTGAGGCAAGGTGGGGCAACTATCATCTCAATCTAAACAAGCTTGTTGGGCACAAAACAGATTTAAGAATTTACTATGACAATCTTATGAAACCCTATGTGGCATAACACTTGATCAAAATAGTAAAGACTTCACAAACAACTTTTATCATCACAATCTCACGAAACCTATGTGGCCATAACTTGCTTGATAAGTATTGATAAAAATCTCACAAAACAAGATTTATCACCGTAATTCCTCAAAGAAACCCGATGTGGCATAACGATTGATCACAATGGTAAATATACACAAAACAGATTTATCATCTCAATCTCTTGAAATCCTATGTGGCATAACAATTGACCTCAATGGTAAATATGCACAAAACAGATTTATCTAAACTATGGAAAGAATCCACCATACATCTCTTGAAACCCTATGGCATAACAATTAATTGCAATAGTGAAGACACATGAGCAAATACCAAAAGAGCAATATTGAGGGCAAGGTAGGCGCAGCATATATTTCTCTCTCAAGCAAAAGTTATTTACAAATGAGCAAAAGCTCTTATTTATATACATCAAGGTGTAGGGAACCCTAAAATCACCTTGAGTCATCTACAGTTCTTGCAATGCATGCAAGTTTTGCTGCTAAGCCCTAATGAAGTAAACTATATAGTCAACTGGGAAACTACCATCAGTTAACTGAAACATCTAATCTAAAAATGGACAATTGTGCGAGCATGCACGTCCTTATTGAAAGCGAGTTAACTGGAAGACTACCATCAGTTAACGTAAAAACCCTAAAAGAAACTCCAAGTAAATAAGGCAAATCTCAGAATAGATATGCATGTGATGACAACATCGAGTTAACTTGAAAGGGTAACACCAAGTTCAACTCGTGTGCGTAATGTCTATCCTGAGAGGTGGGAACTGAAGTTTACTATGTGTGATCTCGAGCAACCAATCCCTCAACGAGATTGTTAAC